>ML806836.1:28318-51350 GCA_009831015.1 Picea engelmannii
TTATGTAGTGTTGTATGTTGATGACATGTTGTTGGTAGGAAATAACATGGATGTTATCAAGGAGGTGAAATTGCAGCTATCCTCCAAATTTGACATGAAGGATCTCGGTGTCGCTAACTTCATTCTGGGAATGGATATTAAAAGAGATCGTGCAAATAGAAAACTCTGGTTGAAATAGAGAAAATATGTTGAGACGATATTGCAGAGGTTTAATATTCATGGAAGTAAACTGGTCAAGGTTCCTATTCCTATAGGTGTAAATTTATCTACAGATCAATGTCCCAAGACACAGGAAGAAGAAGAGGAAATGTCCCATGTTCCATATGCCAGTGCAGTTGGCATTTTGATGTATGCAATGGTCTATAATAGACCGAACATTGCACATGTAGTGATATTCAATGTCAAAACCAGGGAAGGAGCATTGGACAACAGTAAAGAGGGTCTTCAGGTATTTTCGTGGCACTACCAATTATGGATTGTGCTATCAAGGAAGACTAGGATTTGATAGAGTGGTGGACATACATGGCTTTGTTGATGCATACTAGGCTAGAGATATGGATCGCAGAAGATATACAAGTGGGTATGTGTTCAACCTATTTGGAGGAGCAATCAGTTGGATGAGAAAAAGGCAGGTTGTAGTGGCACTCTCAACTACAGAAGTTGAATACATGTCAGCCACTCATGCAAGCAAGGAAGCAGTATGGTTACAGAGATTGTGTTCAGGTATTGGGTTGGTACAACAAGTAATGATATTAGATTTTGATAGTCAGAGTGAAATATTTCTGGAAAAGAACCTAGCTTATCATTCGAAGACAAAGCATATTGATGTTCAGTATCACTTTGTGAGAGAAATGGTTGAGGAAAAGAAGGTGTTGATGGAAAAGGTTGACACTTTGAAGAATGTTGCAGATTTATTGACAAAGTCTATGAGCATAGAAAATTTCTCTTGTTGTAGAGTAACTATGGGCATTGCTTCCTTGTATTGTTGACTATATAACCCTGTGGACCCCTGGATGCATAGAAAACAACGAGTGGGAGAATGTTGGGTATATGTTATATTCTATGCATGTGTGTTTGTGGGCGTGTCAGGTTTGACAACTGTGTATGATGATACCTCTAGTAGTTCTCTCTGTGTCGTGTGCGTCGTGTGCTTCCTAGGGGGGTCCCAGGGGGGGCCAGGTATGGCCCCCACTGGTTACGTGCAATGTTTTTGTTTTTTGGGGTAGTTTTTGCTATTTTTAGCGGTTTTCTAAATTAATCCTAGATTAAGGGATTAAGGTTTTGGTATCTACAGAATAACTAAAAACATTGTATATATTGTATGGTGAATAGTGAAATTCGAGATAATGAATATAACAAAGGTTTTCTCCAGTTGAGGGTTTCCAGTATAAATCTCTATGTACTATGTGTAAGAGCCACTGATTAATTTATGTTTTGCTTAAGAATCTATATGCATTGCTTTACTTCACAAGTTTAAAACTTCCAAACTTTGGGCTCACAGTCTACCTCCATGGCCAACTCTTCCATGCTTTCCATTTATGGGGTGAAACAAGGTCTCAACCACCTCCACTATTTCCATTAATTACTTCCATCAGGACCAGGATGAAATCTGACACCCATGAATTCTCCAAGAGACTTTCATGACTCCTTCAAGTTAATCTCGACACCTTGATACCACATAGATATTCCACTGTGAAAATATGGGTGCCCTTGGATTTTGGAGTGGCTCATCTCCATCCCTTGATGTGACCTTGGGTCATGACCTGGGGCTTCCTATATAACCATGGGCTGTGATCATGGGCCCAACTTCTGGGCACTTTGCGACTTTGCATTTCACGACTTCGCGTTTCATGAATCTATACGGTGCTCCATGCTAAAACCTCTGAGCCACGAAATCACGATTTCTTAGATCAGGTTCCACATGTCCCTGTGAATCAGACAACCCAGATGTATATCAACATTTTAGGACTTCGGGTAGTCTTCGGCATTTTGGAACTCGGGAAGTCTGTGCATTCCTCACTTCAGTTTTCCCGGAATGAATTTCTCCATGATTCAGATTTAGTGCCACGTGTCCTGTTGGATTAGACGGCTCCTGTTGATTTTGGATTTCGGGGGTTCGGATATTTAACAAATAACTTCAACAATGCTCTGAAATCCCGATTTTCATGACTAGTATTCGTCGTCGATCTCTGAACTTTGAAATGAAAATTCCTTCGCCAAACTGAACTTTCTCACTCACTTGATTTTAGTCCATATCAGGCCACTCTAAGTGTTGTGCTTGTGCTCATTGTTGCGGCATGTATAGATAATTACTTCGACGACTGGTCGAGGGCTTGGGAAATCAAAAGGATCAGTGACAGAGGAAAAGAGGGAAGTGATCAAACTTAGAGAAAACAACAAAGAAGAGGGATGATACTTCTCAGGTAATACAACAAGGAAAACAGGTCATTCAAACGAATGAAGGCAAACAGAGGAAAAAACTACAAGCCAAAAGGTAAAATCTTAAGATTGGGTCTGCGAAAAGGAGAGAGATAGGGAAAAACTACAGACTTAGGTAGAAACCACAAACCCACAAGAATCTGACAAGTTTATGTGATAACAGGGTGTTACTGGAAAAATTGGTAAGTGCTAACACAAACTAATCTCCCTAACTTCAACAAGAAATTAGAAAAAAACATAGCAGAATACAAGCTTCTCCTTAGATTTCATTGTAATGTAAACTAGTTTAATGAGGGATAAATGACATACTGTTTAAACATTGTTTGATCCTTTCTAGTTCCTTCCTCTCTCCATCCTTATATTTGTGGGATTTTGAACCTGTTCAAAAGCACAAACCAACAAAGACAGAGAGAAATGATATATATATTCCAATGAAACCTATGCATACGATCAAGGAGTTATGCAATAAAAATGAAGAAACTTTTATAGGGAAGAAATGTATCACTGCATTATATTGATGAAAGTGGACAATACAAACTATGCCTTGATGTTGCAAGGTCCCTTCCAATGTCCCTTTACCTCAACACACACCTTTGCTCCAATGATTTTTATGAAGAGTATTCACAACCTGACTTGGAAATCTAAAGCAAAGCTATCACAAGTACAATCTTCAGCAGAATTCTTCATGCATAAGCCAACCTAACTTTTCCCATGAGACATCCCTCTTTATATAGAGTGAATAGGGATGGATGAAGATATTAGGATGGTCCTACTAAATCAAATAAGCAAGTGAGATCCAAACCGTTCGGAGGACACCTCATCCTTTCGAGGATTCCATTCTAGAAATTTCGAGAATTTCACCTTTTTCCTTTGTTTGAGCATCGTCACACCATAAACATAAGCAACCTGCGATGACGCTGCATTATACTGTGGTGCATCATGTGATGATAAAGGATCATCGCACCCTTAACATTTGTCAAGGTGTGGCGATCTTCTTTGGTAGGGTTTTCAATAAAGAAAAGATGATTCTATTTCCCAGGGAGAAAGTCTTATTTCTTTAGTAGATTTTAGGGAACAAAAAAGTAAGCAATGCACATAGCATTGGAGATCATGGGGGTGCCCAAAATAATGTGTAACAGAATTCCCCCCAAAGTATGAAGTTGGAACATGTGACAACTGGAATACTTTGTAGAATGTGTGTGTCGAGAACAAGGAGCGCATCAATTAGAAACCTGTCAACAAACAAGAAACTGCATAATAATATACCATTTTACTGAGGTATCCATTCCCATACTCAAACTACAAGTGACCCTAAGCATAAGTTTCAAGTGAAACATGGCCACCAATTATACACTGTGGATCCATGTCATTATGATTCAACATAGCCATGGGAAATACACTGCGGATTTATGCTATAAAGACTCAAATTTGAACATAGCCACGAGAAATACATGGTGGATCTTTGTGTCAGTACAGACTTATGAATACTCCATCGCAACCTGGATATATGTGATAGTATCTAGGGTCTTCATTTCGATCATCCCGAAGTACGAATCTATCCATGTGATTACAGGTGTCGAAGTCGAACATGGTAGAAACCACTTGATTATCGGTCATTAATGGATATCGTTAACAAGTGTGAGGGAAATCACCATTGATGTCAATGAACCCCAAGGTACTCTAGTACAATCCAACGAGTGTGAATTAATGAGATAAATTCAAACACTCGACGAAAAATTTCAATCATAAGTCAATGATGTGAACCCACTGTCGAAAATGAGGAAACCTGTCATTGAGGCATGTAGGCTCTAAGGCACTAAATAATTTCTAATCCAAATTCCCAGATAATGAGTTGAAGTTGAAAGGAAAAGACTCGTCACAGGAGGGACTTAATGTATCCCCCATTAATGACACAAATCATGTAACATATTTGAAGTAGATCATAGTATAAAGTGATTCAAAAATGACTCAGGGAAGTCTGGCATGGTAAGAGTTTGAAGACTGCAGATGGTCAACTTGATAGAAGGATTTTTTAGGTTGAACTTATCTTGAACATATGAACGAAACAACAATTGTCTTGGGAACATTGACTCAAGGAGGAACCAAATTACATACTTGTGGATGATCAAACAATAGACAAATGTATTTCCCAACCCAGATACAACAATGAAGAGGGGTGTCATGTTCAAGAGTGACTTACTACCACTAACACAAATACAGATATATATTTCTTTCCCAATTTCCCCCCACCATTTCTGGCAAGTACCTATTTATTTTTACACAAGCTTGAGGAGGATAACATATGCTTGAAATGTAATCTCATCCCTCGAATGAGTCCCTCAGATTATTTTTAACGAACCCTGGGAAGGAGTGGTTCGGTCCCATATGGGCCTTTCAATGTTTGTTTTATGAGTACAAAGAAAGAAAACTCAGTGGTATTTTCATATTTATGGAGTTTGAAAAGAACTTCAAGACGACTCCATAAATTTTTCTAATCATGCTTGATTAGAGTGTTTCTTTTTCGTAAAGTAGTCTGATGAGACCGAAAAAGATATAAACTACCACTCAATAGATTTTCTTTCTAATTCACTTTAACGATCGTGAAAGACAACAATATCGCTCGACAATATTTTCATATTTATAGAGTTTGAAAATACGTTAAAGAAGACTCCAGGGGGTTCCTTTTTCGTATTTCCTTTACGAGTCTGAAAAGGTGATAAAATTTTACTCTATTACATTCTCATATTTTTACGAGTGTGGGAAAGAACAAAGACCATGATCGACGTTTTTTGTTGAAAAAACCTAAAAGCATATATACATCAAATGATTTTGAAAAAACACATAAAAAAAGACCAAAAAGGATTGATCCATATCAAAAGTGCAATCACTAGACCTGTATCCTGCAATACTGATACTTTGAAAAGTTCATTAGGTTTTAACATAGCTGAAGAAATAGTGAAAAATAATTTAATTTTAGGTTAAAAATGGTAAAATAGGTCAAAAACAAGTTCATTTTACCATTCCACTTGTATTTTCACCAAAACTAGTGCCAAAATCCTCATTTGCATTCGATATTCAAGTGACGATTATGGTGCAATTCATGGATGATTTATCGAGTCCTTTCTGTGAGGTTGATGCAATTCCTTCCCTCTCTCTTTCTATACCATTTTTTTTCAATTTTTATGGTTTATTTTTGAGTTTGTGGGCAAATTTCCAAGGGAGAGAGTGCCTCCAGATTTTCACAGGCTCTCCATATCGAGAACTGTGACGATCTAGGAGTGTCGCAGGGGTTTCACTGTTGGGGTGCGATGATGTTGCACTGTGGTAAACTTGTCCCATGCAATGACCGCAACTCAAAAATAAAAAAGAGAGAAAGAACTAGGGAAGGTCCCAATTTTGGATTTTCAATGAACTAATTCATCTTTAATTGTTGTTTGTCAAATTTTCCACAGTTCATCATGCTCGAATGGAGGGAAAGAGAGAATGAAGAGGAATATGACATTGCAAGGAATGATTCCAACACCGTCATGGCGCTCCAAGAGTGTGGATTTATTAAGTTATTCAAAGTGCAGGGCATGAGAGCCAAATTAATTCTATTGGAGCACTTAGTCCGAATGTGGGATGTGAACAAACAAGTTTTTCATGTCAGGGTATATACACTCACTCTAGATATTGATGACATTTATATCTTGACTAGATTTTATCATCGTGGATCTCGAGTGTCACTATCAAAAAGTAGAGGAGGAGGTGAACCAATGGACTACTATGTAGAACATCACTACTCAGCTGGTACAGAGAAACATAGTGGTAAAGTTTCCATAAAATATGTCCTCGACTTATAGTTGAGGACAATACTCTACACTATTACCCATGTGGCAAGGAGTGAAGCTCCACACATGGCCTTGCAGATCCATTTTCATTGTTCCATTGAGTGCATGGAGCCCTCAGTATTCAATTGGTGTGAAGGCCTCCTCAAAAAAATGAATAAACAATTAACAAAGTGCAAGACTGGTCATCTTAAGAAATTTGGATACAGATCGATTTTGGTGTCCTTTTTCCTAGAAAGGGTCCCTGTTTTGTGCCTTCAGCATGTGGATTGGGGTGTGCCTGCTCCACAGGATTCTCAGATGAAGATATGGGTTGACTTGACGACACTCCATGGTGGCATCCCAACTGTTACATATGGTTCTATATTCTTCGAGTGGCTAAGAGATCATCTTATTATGGTTGAGGATTATGTTTATGTTAGGACCGACTTTCGTGATGATCCCGACTTGGCACTACCCAAGGGTTCACAATGGGGAGACATAGGTAAGAAGGAATTTTTCATTATATATTGTTTTTGGCATTTTAATTATGAAATTTGTATGTTATGTATCAGAGACTAATCAAGAGCTCTCAAAATGGAGATGTGACACCTTTCAGGCCTCTAGGGTCATCTGCAATCCAGAGACATGGAGAGATAAGCACAATGGAAAGTCAGGAGTAGCAGCTAAGGATCTCAAGGATATCGAAAAAAACCTCGAGGGATTGACCATTGACATCCCTGAATTTACTGTAGATGAGTTACCTCTACGTTACCAATGCCATATTGTTGGCGTTTCAGCATATGTTGGTCGACTTCTTCGTCATGTAGCATGGGCAATGGTTTGTTATCATGAGAAACATCCATGATACATATGTATATGAAGCCATGTGCTTCAACATTTTGGTCTCGGGACACACGTTTTTGTAACTTTTTGTGTTATAATACAAAAACTTCTACCGACATACTTGTCTTTATGTGTTTGTTTTTATAAATTGCTCAAATGTCTATCTAAAACATAATTGGCTAATGCATATGTTAATGTTTTTAGATATATTGGAATGTGTTGATATTCAATGTAATCAAAATTCCTTTCCAAGATATGAATTTTCAAATATACCCGTTGTTCATTATTTGGGTTGGTTGTCATTGATGTCAACCCTTGAAGAAAGTCCGGTAGAAAATTCTGGTAGCACAAAGGTTTGGGTAATGGACCCAAGTTTGTTTGATGTATAATGGTATGAGTTTTAATATATTTGAAGGTAAGACTATTCTAGATGGATAATACATTACATGTCATTTCCGATGGTATGTGGAACATCACATAACCCCTCACAGTTATAGAGTTACGGTCATGTGAAGTTGGAGAACCCTCATGAGTCATCTAGAAGCCCCAAAAGGTCAAAGTAGTCAAAGTCATTGCAAAGAAGAAATTATTTAAATAATAAAGTGAAGTGTTGAGTGTAATATAATTCAAAGTGGATACAAAAGAAATTATTTAAATAATAAACTTAATGGAGAAATTACTAAGTGGACAAGTGGTTAGAAGTGGGTTATCCCTAAAATAAGGAAAGTGATTTAAGACAGTTAGAAGGTAACCCCTTGAGGAAGCTACATAAAAGTATAAATAAGAGGCAAGGGTCTCTCATTTAATTACATTTGAGAATATTGAATATCTACAAGTGATTGAGGTAACCAAAGGATATCTAAGGTGAATTTTAGAATGAAGGTGAAGTAAATAAGGTCGAAATTCAAGGGAGGATAAATTCTTTTGATGATGCTTTCTAAGGTATGTTATTTACAGGTCATCTCACCATCTTCTCAATAACCATTTTCTAGAATGATTCAGACCGCAAAATCTATATTTCGTTGAGGAAACATATCCAAGTATCTATGATAAAAATTTCATCTTGTGTTTCATTGTATTTTTGGAGTTACACTTTGTGGAAAATAGGGTTTGTGGTTAGTCTTGAAACTAGTCTAAAACATGTGTTTCGGGTAAAAAAGTCATAAATTCTTCCTAACAGATCCAAATTCATTAAGACAAAATGTATTGGTTATAGTATAGTCTGTAGTATTATGTGTACCATTTTCAGATCCAAACAACAAATATTATGTGCAGGGAATTCTCTACAAGTTCAATCTATAGAATAAGCCAGAATTCTGCAAGGTATACCATTTTTTATATAACTCCTTTTCTGGGAGGTTATAAGAAGTGAAACCTGGAGGAATTGCAGATAAGACACTGAAGAAAATTGTGCACTATTTTTAGACCTTTATTCATTACAGGTACATAGTTATGATTATTGCAAGTTAGGGTTGTTGACTAATCCAAAACTGGTCATGTGAGACTAAAGTAAAATTTGATGAAAATGCTTGTCTCTTGTTAAGGAAGGTTTGCAGGTATATGATCATATACACTAGGTATGTTACAGAGATACAAATCAAATTTGGATGATTAAATTGATGAGAGATTTTTGTTTAGATTGAGGTACGGGTTGAGGCATGGTTCAGGTTATTGGTACAGGTTGTTTGGTGAAGATTGATTGGTACAGGTTTACAGCAGTATATCTCATAGTGATAGTGTGACAATGGTTCCATCATTCTACTTATATTTCAGGGTGATTGTATGGGGTAAGGTGATCCATAATCGGATCCAGGTGCCTGATAGGGCTAAAAAAGGCTCAAAAATTAAAGTTATCATAATCAAACGAAACCAATTCCATTGCGACTGGCTCATCATGTTGATTCTGGCCATATATTTACTTTCTGAAACAGACTTTGTATGCGAGATTTATCGCACTCTGTTTGTTTTCCCAAATAGCTAAAAAGTCAACAGGTTAACTGGAAAAAGTCAATGATGATGTCAGCATGATGTCCTACTGACATCATCATGCTGACATCAACAAAGTGACATGTGGCAGCACAGCAACAGGGTGACTGGGCACAAGATAGATCCACTCAGATGATGACAAGTGGCATTTTTCAGGCCAATGAAGAGGTGCCATGTGGCTTAGACGTGTGTTTCCACGTGGCACCCTATCACTGGATGGAAGTGTAAAATGTTTTTGGAGTTTGAAGGATTTGAACTCATGACCTCCAACGGAGAGATCCTACGCCTTGAAAATAGCCAATTTTCCAATGCGCCACTATGGTTCTTGTTTATTATGATCCACTTTATTTTAAATAAAGTGTAATGTATTAACATTTGGCATGGAGGGTGCTATGGATAAGCCCTAGCCCATGGTCGTTTGACACTTCATATAACCAAGGGTGTGGGTGCCACTGTATAACTATCCACTGGGCACAGTTTAGGGCATGGTTATAACCATTTCACCATGTGATCGTTGATTACGGGGGGCTTATCCCTTAAGGCACAACATGTTAGAGCCTTGATCCCAAGCATTGTGCCCCAAAACCAGGAGCTAGCGCAAGTTTAGGGCCAACGCTTAGCCATATATAGCTATAATATGACCATAATAAGGGGGCGAGCGCCAATCAAGGGGAATAAAGCCCAAATTTAAACATAAAGGGGTTTTTTTATATGATTTTGGATTTTTTTATTGTTTTTAAGCCTGTTAATGGAGATGTTTTGGCCATTATAGGGAGATATTGGGCTCTTTTTGAGCCCAGATTTTGGGAGGAAGTTGGGGAAGGATAACCAATTTCAGATCTATATAAACTAGGCATGTTTGAGGCCATGGGGAATAGTCATAGCAGAGTTATGATGAAGCAAATCCAAGCCAAAGGCCATTGTTATGCAGGGAAGCTATTGAGGAGCACACCTTTGCGGGCCATTTCTGGGAGCTTCGTTCATCCGATTTAGGTTCCGTCAGTTTTGATGGGTTCATGAGATATGGTAGAACACAAATAGCTCATTTTTGTAACCTTTTGGAACTATCATGATGTATATTTGAATCTTTTAACAGAAATAAGAAAAGCCCATCGAGACAAGGCTCGGAGACATAGGCGAGATTTTGTCGAAATCTGTTATCATTTTTGTGTTATGGTTTGCTATTGTTATTTGCTTTATTTTAGATCTGCACATGTGTATATGTCTGTCTTAACTTCTCATATCTTCTTCCTCTTTCATTCAGCTTCCTAAATCATTAATAAAATGCATGCATAATAAATCAACCACAGTCATTAAAATATCTTTTTGGATCACAAGGACAGGTGGTTTTAGCCACCTTCTAGTTGTAGTCAAAGAAAATAGGGGGTTTTAGCTTCCTTTTGGTTGTAGCCAGAGAATTGGGGAGTTGGAGCTTCCCTCAGGTTGTATCCTAAGAAACTAGGGGGTTGGAGCCTCCTTCGAGTTGCAACTAGAAAACAAAGGAATTTTGTGCTTCCAATGAATGTAATTCTTAAAGACATATAAGAAAAATCGTTCTGTGGTTTTCTCCCGCTTTGGGTTTCCACATAAAAACACTGGTGTACTGTTTATGATTGCTCATTTTTTCATTGTTTATTTAATCTGAAACTATTGGATGATAATTCCACATTGATATAACACTTGCATTTTATGGTTAAAAAGGATATTATTGATCTATTACCGATTCAACCCCCCTCTCAGTAATCCAACAATTGGTATCAGATCAAGTTCCTTCAGAAATCAATTTAACCACTGAAATGTAGATCATGGAGAGAAACAACATGTATAAAAACAAAATACCATGGTTTGATGGAAAAAAGTATGCATTATGGAGAATAAGGATGAAAACATATATACAGGCACAGGTATTTGAAATTTGGCAATCAGTAGTAGATGGATACAGAGAACCAACAGTTCTGTCAACAAGTGAAAAAGCAATGAAACTCAGTCAAAATAATTCCAAACCCACAAATGCACTTATGAATGGTCTTGGTGAATCGATATATACCAAAGTTGTACATTGTAAATCCACTAAATAGATTTGGCACAAACTTCAAAATATTTATGAAGGAGATTCAAAAGTGAAAGCAACAAAGCTTCAAACTTACAGAGGTTAATTCGAACAACTAAAGATGAAGGAAGATGAGAATATTGCATCTTACTTATTACGATTTGATGAAATAGTGAATGCAATCATAGGATTGGGAGAAGAAATTGAAGAATGTGTAATTGCTCAAAAGGTACTAAGATCTCTTCCTATGAGATTTGATCCTAAGATATCAGCAATAGAAGAAAAAGAAGATCTAAACTCAATAAGCATGGACGAACTACATGCAATCTTCATAGCATATGAAATGAGAACTGAACAGGAAAATCCATATATAAAAGAAGCATCTTTCAAAGCATCCAAAATGTCAAAACAAAAGAAAAAGGAACATAGCAATAGTAGTGACTTCTCAGAAGATGATGAAGAAGAAGTGGCCAACTTTGGCAGAAGATTGAACAAGGGAACCAACGGCAGATATAAAGGTAAGATTCCATTGATTTGTTTTAATTGTGATGGTATTGTTCATTGTGATAGAAAATGTCCTCATAAGAAAAATAAGAGGAATGATGAAGATTACTCAAATAAAAAACAAACATATAAAGGAAAAAGAACCAAAAAGAAAGATTTCAAGAAAAGATTATGCACCAAAGAAGACACATCCTCATCATATGAAGATGAAGTCAGTGACAGTGAGACAAAAATATTTCTATTCATGGAAATACAAGACTCTGATAAAGAGGACACTAAAGAAGAATATGAAGAGGGAAAAGTTGACTACTGAAAAGAATTATTGAGTGCCATAGAAGTTATAAGACAAGAAAATAAGAAAACAAGAAGCTACAAGTAGAACTAGACAAGAAAGAAGACACTCAGGAACTTGAACAAATGATCATGAAATTGAAGGTTGAAATAGAAGAAGATAAAAGAATTGAAGAAGAACTCAAAGAAAATTTAGAATAAAGAGACAGGATCATTGGAAATTTGGAAGCAGTTATTGTCACATTGAAAAAGGATATTCAAAAGAAAAATATGCAGAACAACTCAAAAGTTCTAGATGACATTATCAATAGTCAAAATCCTTATCATGACAAGTCCATACTTGGATACAATCAGAAAGAAAAGGGATCAAACTCGAAAGCAATATAACAAGAAACATATCCAAAAATCTATGCAGAAACAATCAAAGGGGATAGGAATATCTACAAGGAAGATTATAGAGACACTCCTCCATCGAGAAGATTCATACTTTAGAAGAATCAATGACTAACAGAAACAAATAGGCCTCAGGAAGAAGAAGGATTCATAAGAATAACTCCTTTGAGAATATCTTCAACTCCCATGTATCAAACTATCTTTTTTGGTTTATGTTATGCATGAAATAATTTTGAACATAAAGTTGTAAATTGTAGAGCTAATAGAAGGAACATAAACAACTTTGAAAGTCATACACGAAATGGCTATCCAAGAAGGCCTAGTGAAACACAGAGAAGAAGCTACAACAGGTTTGAATCATTGAGCACTGAAGTGGAATGATACAAGTGCAAAAACTTTGGACACATGGCAAAATATTGTAGAATGACAGTCCGTCTGAGAGAACCACAACAGAAAAGACAAGAACCTCAGAAGAGAACATGGATAAGAAAGCAGAATTAGTATAGCAATGAATAATGCACACTCTCTCTACAAGATAAGCAGAAGAAATGTAGTTGGGATGTTGACAGTGGTTGTTCAAAACACATGAAAGGTGATAAAGATAGGTTTCTTACATTAAGAAAGGAAAGAGATGGATCAATATCCTTCGTAAATGATGATTTAACTAAAATCATTGGAAAATGCATAGTCAAAATTGGAAACAAGAATACCAAGGCATAAAATGTTCTACTAGTAGAAGATATGAAACATAATCTTCTAAGAGTGATTCAAATGTGTGACCAAGTTCATAAAATTACTTTCGATTCACAGAAGTGCGAGATAAGAAAAGAAGGATCAGGAAAATTGATTGCAATAGCTGCAAGAACTTCAAGCAACATATATGTATTAAGTGAAATTGGAAATGAAAAGTGTTGTCTAGGAAAGGAAGATGAAGGTTGGCTATGGAATAGAAGAATGGGTCACATAAAGTTTGATAACCTTTTCAAAGTCAACAAAAAGGAAGAAGTTAGAGAAATTGCCCAGATCACGAAACTAACCAACACTTTATGAAAGCATTGTCAAAAAGGAAAGAAAACAAAGACTAGGTTAAAATAAAAGGAATATTCAACGACAAGACCATTGGAAATTGTGCATACTAATATAGTTGGACCAACTACAACAAAGGTTTTAAAAGGTGAGAAATAATTTATGTTATTAGTTAATGATTATACAAGAATGACTGCAGTTTTCTTTCTCAGGAATAAGTCAAAAGCTTTTGAAAACTTCAAGGTCTACAAGGAAATGGTTGAAAATGAAATGGATTCAAAAATCAAATGTTTGAGATATGATAATGGAGGATAGTTCAATTCAAAGGAATTTATGGACTACAACATCAAGCATGGAATAAAAAGGCAATTCTTCCTTGCTAGGACACCTCAACAGAATGGAGTTGTTGAAACACGGAATAAGACAATAGAGGAAATGGATCGAACAATGCTAATGGATTCAAAATTGATAGATATGTTTTGGACACATTCAATGCATACACCAGTTCACATTCAAAATAGAGTAATTCTCAGAAACAACACTGACAAAACGCCCTATAAGATATGGAAAGGAAGACCAGCAAATGTGAAGCACTTCAGAGTATCTGAAAGAAAATGCTACATCAAAAGAGAAGATGGCAGAATGGGAAAGTTTGACTCTTGTGTCGAAAAAGGAGTACTTGTTGGTTACTCAAGTACAAGGAAAGAATACAAGTGTTACAATCTGAGGTTGAACAAAGTTGTAGAAAGCATAAATGTAACAATTGATGAAACAGGTGGACGAGAATTAAAGGAACAAGAAAATGAATCAATAGAACATTTTTATGAAGAAGAAGCTGAAGCTGAAGAAGAAGTAGAAGTGGAAGATGAAGAGGATCAAACAAAAGTAGAAGAGAAAGTTGAGCAAGTGTCTCTAAAGACACCTAACAAACGAGTACAAAAGAATCATCCTTCAGATCAGATTATCGAAAACAAAGATGCAGGAGTTGAGACTAGAAGAATAATTTGTTCACAAGAACAAATGCACCTAGAAATCTTATCTATGATTAAACCAAACAGTTTTGAAGAGGCCAACAAGGATGAATTATGGAATAATTCCATGGATGAAGAATTGGATCAAATAAAGAAGAATGACACTTGGGAATTGGTTCCAAGACCAAAGACTACGAATGTGATTGACAAAAAGTGGGTTTTCATAAATAATTTGAATGAAGATGGACAGGTTACAATGAAAAAAGCTAGATTGGTATGTAAAGGATACACACAGGTTGAAGGAATCGACCTTGAAGAGACATTTTCCCTAGTTGCCAGAATGGAAGAAATCCAATTGCGTTTATCTTATGCATGCTCCAAGAATATTAAAGTGTATTAGATGGACATGAAATCAACTTTTCTGAACAGGGAACTTGAGGAAGAATTCTACTTTAAACAACCAGAAGGATTTCAATTGTCAGAGAACACATATTATCTGTGTAAATTGAAGAAGGCCTTGTATGGTCTAAAACAGGCTCCTAGAGCATGGTAGTCTAGACTGGATAAATATCTACAACATGCAGGGTTCAAAAAAGGAAGTGCAAAAAACAACCTCTACATCAAGGTTAAGCCAGAAATTTGCAAAGGATATGCAAAATGAATTTGAAATGTCATTACTTGGAGAACTATCCTTCTTTTTGGGTCTTCATATATGTCAAATAAACGAAGGAACTTTTATTTTTCAAACTAAGTATATCAGAGAAATGATAAAGAAGTTTGGAATGGAAGATTGAAAACTAGTTACCACTCCTATGCAAACCAGTTGAAAGTTGAGCAAAGATGATGATTCAAAGTATACAGACTAGAGGAAATACAGGTCAATGATTGGTAGCTTACTATATGTGACAACGTCTAGACCATATGTAATGAAGGAAGTTGGACAAGTGGCATGATTTCAAGCAACACCAAAGGAATCACATGTCTTAGCAGTGAAGAGGATTTTTAGATATCTCAAAGGAACAGAAGAGTTTGGATTATGGTATCCAAAAGGAAAGGATCTATCACTTATTGCCTACACAGATGCATATTGGGCAGGTTGTATTGATGACCGAAAAATCACTAGAGGATTAGTATCTACTTGGGTGAGTTTTTAGTATCTTAGCTAAGCAAGAAACAATCATCAATTTCTTTATCTAAATCCAAAGGAGACTATATTTCAACAACAGAATGTTGTACACAAGTTCTATGGATGAAACAAACTCTGACAAATATACAAGTTGAGTGTGATGAGCCCAGTCCAATCTATTATGATAATACAAGCTCGATCAGTATCTCAAAGAACCTGGTGATGTACTCCAAGATGAAGCACATTCCAATTAAGTATCACTTTCTACGAGAACAGGTTGCAGAGAAGAACATCAGAGTTGAATATGTGGGAACAAAATAACAATTGGTAGACATATTTACAAAAACGCTTCCATGGGAATCCTTTGAGTATCTTCTCCAGAGACTCAGAGTAATTTCTACTCCAAAATGAATGATTTTGAATGATTATCTTATATGTCGTAGATTTACACGAGGAAGCACCATAAAGAGGGAAGTCTAGGTTGGGAGATAAGTTTCAGGGAGAGTTCAGTCAGGGGGAGCAGCACCAAATGGAAAGTTTTGGCCCTTGACCAAGTTTTGGGAGTACTTGGTCATATTTGACTGTTTTTGGGACTTCAACAACCTGTCAAAGATGGAGCGCCAGACGAAGCAAAGATCATGGGATCTCGACCCACTTTTGGGCCCCTTTTTGGGTTTTGGGAATATGTAATCGGAAATGGATGCCTGCCCATGGGTTTAACCACGCTTAGGCCTATTTTGTATGTATAAATAGAAATCTAGGCATCTAGTAGATGATTGCATATATGTGATATATGCTAAGTGCCAAGAAGGAATATGTGTGATCAAGAGTTTTGTAAATTCTGTATAGACTTGCAGAGCTTACTGCAAGTCCTTGTGTGAAGGTATAGAAGGCTTTGTCCTGAAAGGAAAGGAAGAAGGATCTAGCGAGTTGCCCAGGTATTTTGTCCTATGTGAAGTAAGGGTTTCTATGGCTCTGTTCTTGTAACCGATTGGCCGACAATAATAAAGAAGAAGAGTTGGTGGGTGTAGCTCCAGGATGGGGGTGAACCTCGTAAATCCTGTGTTGTCCGCTTTGTGCCTTGTTCTGATGCATTGATGTGATTATTTGCTAAGTGATTTGAGATGAGTAGATAGATCTGTTATATATGTTTATCCTTAGTGCTTATGAAGTGTAGAATGTTGGGTTTGATTTATATGTATATGCTAAGTTCTTGACCTGTTAGATCTGAACACTCTGTAGATGATAAGTGATCAAACAATCTAGTCATTGTGAATGATGCAAAGCTCTATTGTATCTATGAAGTAGTCATTGATTTCATAATAAAAATCCAGTAGTGTTGAGTTCTATATTAAGTAAGGAATCATAGATTCGTGTCCCAGCTAAGGTTGTAGACACTTGAGTCCTGCAACCACCCCTACTTCTACCTCAGGTGAGACCTCATCTGCTTCACAGGTGTTTCCGAAAGGGTGGGTAGTTAGGTTTTTGTTGGTGCACAGTTGTAGTGTTGAACCCTGGGTCTGCCCCTATGCCAACAAATGGTTCTGTTGTCGGGACTTGAAACTGTGATTGTTGGGAACTAAGGAAGAAGAATCTTTGTGCAAAGATTCATCCCAAAACTGTGGAAGATCTATGCGTGGATATGTGCCCTAGTGTGCATTATTCCACTTGATATGAAAATCTCTTTGCTAGAGAAAGAAGGCCAGATCTGAAGAAAATAAGCAAGATCTGAATTCTTTGTGCTCTAAGAAAAGTAAAAGTGGAAGTTTCTAAAGAAAAGAGGTCATATTTGCAGAAAAGAGGTAATATTTGTAAGCTCTATGCTCTGATAAAGTTAAGAGTAGTTAAAAGTTTTAGATCTGGAGGCTTTTTGCTCTGTAGAAGTAAGATAAGTGAAAATTTATGTTTCTAAGGTATGGATCTATGTATGTTTAATAGAGTTTATCCTAGTTTTAAAATTGGGGCACTGATAGATGAAAGAAGGTTTGATATGAGTAGATCTAATAAGAATAGTGATAGATATGTTATACCTATGCATAGAAAAAAATGTTTGGACTAACAAATGGATGCAAGATCCTAGAAAGAATTTTTTGTTGATTAGCTACCATGATCCTAGTGCGCAGTATAGAAGAAGTTGGGGATTGTTTAAAATAAAGAGAGGAGTGACCCTCTGTTACAGTTGCATAATACCTAGACATATTGCTAAGGAATGCCCTGGCAGAGGATCTAGTTATTTTTTTTGCAAACCTATGGACCTTGAGGTATTGGATTGCCCTATAATGATCGCTAGGCTGGAAGAAATGAATCTGAATCAGGAAAACCCTAAGGCAAATCCAAATTAGGCAGAACCCCAGCAAGAATCAGAGAAGTTATTGATGCATATGAAAGACACCTTGAATGATCACCGACATGTTAGGCTATCAGAGATATTTAAAGAAAAATAATTTATCGAGGTAATAATAGGAGACTTCGACATTGACTGTGTTCTTGAAGAAGAAACACAAGTGAACATTATTCCAGAGAGAACTTGAGAAGCTATAGGAAGGCCTTCTATGATCCATTCATTAAGAGGAATAAGGCTAGTCAGAGGAAAATTGGTAACCCTATGTGGAAAGCTCACTCAGATATCTATGAATGCCAATGGAACTTCGATTAAAGAAGATTTTGAGATTATTAAACTTATTGAGGAAAGTGCCATGTTTACCATGTTGCTAGGAAAGCCCTAGGTTGATAATGATCAAGCTAGACGAAAGGAAGAAGAAGAAGTTTTGGAACAATGGAAACAGAAGTTAAAATATTTCATGACTAGAAGGATCGTGCAGTTGATTGAAGAACAGGAAAAAAGATCGAAGCTATTGGACAATAGAATCCCAGATGTCAAAGCTGAAAGAGCATTAGATGACTCACAAAAGATTGAAGCATTTGTCTCAGATATAGAAGAAGTATTACCCCTGAGTCTTAGGAGAGAATCTCAACAACACGAAGTGACTATGCCCAACGAAAATAAGAATCAAAATGGGAAAAGAACCATCGAGATGAAGCTCATGAGGAAAAAGGATAGGAAGTTGCGTAAGAAGAAGGTCAAGATTGAAAAGTTACAACAGGTTCAAGAGGGTACCTCGTAGAAAGAAAATTTACAGAATTGGAGCTTCGTCGGGATATCAGAACAACGACATATGCCACTTCGCTATGGCGAAGCAATATAGCCATTGAAATCCGATATATTTGTTCGACTTCTTATCCGAATGAATAGAAAAGAATTTATGGTTTGCCACCATACCGTTGGACCACGCCATAACGGACAAAAGAAGAGTTAATGAGGCTCATAACCGTTGCAAGTAAACTGTTACCAAGATTTCCTATTTATCTCATCGCATCGAACGATGAACACTTTTTCCAACTGATAATTTGAATCCCGCAGACTAGCAATTGCATACAATGCTCATTACGCTCTTGTTGTTCACTCTAGTGCAGTGTCTAAGACCATCATGAACCCAATTATTTTATATTGAGCATGTATGTTCGATGACCTTTCCACTACCGAATAATTCGTGATGGAAGTTATCCTTGAACTAACAACTGAGAGAGTCATGTTGGAGTGAGGGTTATCCACAGGATTACAGGCATCATAAATGAGAGGACTAGCAGCCTCTCCATTCACTACTCGCGTAAGTCCATCCCGACCCACCAATGAGAAACGTACTAAGCACAGAGATGACCTCGCCAATGCCAATATGATTCCAAGAATTCTACCTGCCTATCTACCCACTATGAGCGGTGTCATCAACCGTGACAGTGTACCCCGAGAGTTCGAATATGTTGTGATCACTGCGTACCTTCCAAAATGGGAGCATGCAATTCACGGCAACCAATATAAGCTCACCGCACTAAAATTTAGTGACTTCAAGCTTGGAGACTGGAAATCTTATAGCATGTTGGCCTTGCATAAGTACTTTACTAGGACCAAAGGAAAGAATTCAAATATTATCCCACAGCCATGGACCTAGAACCTCGTGCAATCCACACTGCTTAATGTGATGAATATCCTGCACTTTGACCGACACCAGGAAGTAAACGCATGCATGAAATTTTTGTTGTTCTACTACCACAGAGGTTACTTATGGTTGAACCGTTGTATCACTATGGATCTGACCTTGATCAATTGGATCACAGGGTTGAGCATGCAAGGCCCTGACCCACATGATTTTTACCCTGAAAAGACCGCAGACCGAGCATTAGCCCAGTGAATCAAAGAAACTTATGGAAATGTAGAGAAGGGTATGTGAGGTTACAAGGTAGCCTCTATCCAGAGTGGCACAGTGTTCCTCGCATGTCAGTTGATCACAGGCAAGCTAGTTCACAAGAACCAACCCACCCAAGTAACTGGATTCGTTGTTGACCTCACTGGGAAGTGAACATAAGGACTACAGACGAATTGGGTGTAGTACCTCATGAACCAGCTAGAGCTTGATTGTAGAGGAGTGCAGGACCAAGGATACGAGTTCCACTTCAGCTATCTTTTCATATTGATAGCTTTCATCGCATGGGAGATGCCGGAAGGTGCGACCTTCCCAGACATCGAGCCCTTTGAGCCTTTAGCTGTGAAGTTCAGTACCTTGTGGTACTTGAGTGATATAAACAAGCAGTGGAAATCCAATGCCATCTTCCACGCCTACTACAATGAATTGAAGATCGCAATCCAGTCTACACCACACATCACTCTGAACACCCTCTACAGGTTTCGGCCCCTAATGAAGTTTAGCACAGACAAGCACTTTATATACATCACAACCCGCATTGATGAGCACAAGCAATAATTACAGTCCTATTACAAGTTGACAGAAGATGACTTGGAGGAGATTACCAAGGAATGGTCAGCAGACCTCCTTGTTCCAGTAGACCCTACAAAGATTTCTAATATAGACAGTCCAGAACTTGTGCATGATACCCCTAGACCAAGAAATACCAAGGAAGATGAATAAGTTCAAGATGTCAACAATACTTCTACGAAGACCACTTCGATATCACCTATGCAGGGAGGTTATGGTGGAGAGCCAGGTAGAACAGAAGTCGAGCAAAATAAAGGTGAATTTACGCCGCCTAGAGAGGAGGACGATCCTTCCAAGAAAAGGAAGGTTACCCCACCAAATCCTTCGTCCAGGAAGAAAGCTAAGGCAACCAGAATAAAGTTTGAGACTATTCTCACTCTGGATGACTTCGAATTCATAATCACTACCCTGAACGATACTTCACTAAAATATAGCAGAAAAGAAGGAAGACAAGCATGATGAAATTTTCAACCACATCAGGGAAGAGCTTCAAGGAGTACAACAATAAATATAGTCTAGTCGCGTAGTTTCCACTGCGCGCCTGCCATCAGGAACACCAAAATTAGGTGATGAGCCATCCCAACTACATCGTATTGCTGATACAGTCAAAGCTCACCTTCAACGAGATCAAGAAGAGATAGAACAAGCCACCCAGGATTTAACACAAGTACGGAAAAGACCTTTAGGACCACAGAAGTACTGCAAAAAAGGAAAAGCTCACTCTACAAGAAAAATGGGATAAAGAGAAAGAAACACTATAGAAAAACAAGAAACAGTTGCTCGCAGAGAAACTTGAAGTATGAAAAAGGGTTCACAACACACTTTGCTTTGTGACTGTCATAGAAGTGAAAACTGAGGAATGAGTCCCACAGTAGGTGTCGAAACTCAAAGAAGTAATCCAGTAGCTTCAGCAGTGCATCACAAATTTGGAACTTCGTACCGTACCCGATACTCCTCAAGAAATTAGAGACTTAAGAGAAGCAACTGCTCGCAGTGCAGTTGGCAGAATGAAAGCCCTTGCCTTGGAGTGCAAAGAAGTTGAGCTCCAGGAGTGCTCAGACATATGAAAAACTTACAAAAAATCCAGAGTTACAGGTGTTGGAGTTGCAGCTCTAGGAAGCAAAGAAACACACAGATACGCTATAGGCGCAGTTGAAGGCCTTAATTCCAGTTGAAAGAATGAATATGTTTCCATAGCAGTGCATGACCCAACAATGGATCCACATGATCCAAACCAAAGTGATGGAAGTCTCTCAATGACTTCAACCAGTGCAAGAGAAGGCATGAAAATTTTTCACCGAAGTTGAAAGCCAAAGAGCAGAGCTTGAACAGGTTGTCATCACAGCAGAACAACGCCTATAAGGTCTAGTCAATGATGCACTCATCCAGGAGTTCACTGAGAAAGAGGTTGTAGCATTGTAGCAAGTCAAATAAGCTCGATCCAAGCTCAAGGCATTCGAAGCAGAATTGCTTAGACCAAAGTGACTCGGGACAAGTTTGGGGGCTTGTTGGCCCTTGACCAAGTTTTGGGAGCACTTGGTCATATTTGACCATTTTTGGTACTTCAACATCCTGTCGAAGATGGAGCGCCAGACGAAGTAGAGATCATAGGATCTCGACCCACTTTTGGGCCCCTTTTTAGGTTTTGGGAATATGTAATGGGAAAGGGATGTCGGCTCGTGCGTTTACCCACGCTTAGGCCCATTTTGTATCTATAAATAGACATCTAGGCATCTAGTAGATGATTGTATCTATGTGATATAGGCTAAGTGCCAAGAGGGAATCTGTGTGATCAAGATTTTTTTGCATTACGTATAGACTTGTAGAGCTTAGTGCAAGTCTCGGTGTGAAGGTATAGAAGGCTTTGTGCTAAAAGGAAAGGATGAAGGATCTAGCGAGCTATGCGGATCTTTTGTCCTGTGAAAATTAAGGATTTCTACGGCTTTGTGCTTGTAACTGATTGGTCGACGATAATAAAGAAGAAGAGTTGGTGGATGTAGCCCCAGGGTGGGAGTGAACCACGTAAATCCTATGTTGTCCACTGTGTGCGTTGCTCTGATGCATTAATGTGATTATTTGCTATGTGCTTTGAGATGAGTAGATAGATCTGTTATATATGTTTATGCTTAGTGCTTATGAAGTGTAGAATGTTGGGTTTGATTCATATGTATATGCTAAGTGCTTGACCTGTTAGATCTGAACACTTTGTAGATGATAAGTGATCAAACAATCTAGTCATTGTGAATGATGTGAAGCTTGGTTGTATCTCTGAAGTAGTCATTGATTGCATAATAAAGATCTAGCAGTTCTGAGTGTTATATTAAGTAAGGAATCACATATCTGTGTCCCAGCTAATGTTGCAGACACTTTATTCCTGCAACCACCCCTGCCTCTACCTCGGGTGATACCTCATCTGCTTCGCAGGTGTTGCCGAAAGGGCTAGTAGTTAGGGTTTTTTTGGTGCGTTGTTGTAGCGTTGAACCCTGGGTCTGCCCCTGTGCCAACAGAAATATACCTTTTCCATTGATGACAAAGGGGGAGAGATTTATCATATGCAAAGGTAAATTCTTGGAGAAAGAGCACAGAGGCATGGTTCGAGGGGGAGCATGAGTGATATGACTTTAGTATTGCATCAGAGCATTGCCATAAATTCCAAAGGGGGACATTGTTAATTATTTGGGTTGGTTTTCATTGATGTCAACCCTTGAAATAAGTTTGGTAGTGAATTCCGGTAGCACAAAGGTTTGGGTAACTAACCCAAGTTT
>ML806836.1:77246-92100 GCA_009831015.1 Picea engelmannii
CATAAAATTAATATTTATAATACTAACACCATATGGTTAACCCTAAATTTAGCCTATATTTAACATAAAAACTTAATATTTAAACCACTTAATTCATTAATTAAATCACTACTTATTACCTTTTTTGAAAAATCTCCTCAAAACTAGGGTTTCACTTAGCCGACCTTAGGTTTTCACCCGCCTCATCATTATTTATTAAGGGCTCCTCTCTTATTTTTCCTCAGGATTTTTTGTCCTGAAGATGGATCCTGTTGTGGATCTGAAACGTCGACGACAAGCTGTCAATAGCACTGTGGTTGTTCCGACAAATTCTAAACAAATCTCTCACCACAGAAACCTAAATGAACAATTTCATCACTGATGGGATTTAGGTCTAATTTTTAAGATAATTTGGATTGGAATTTATCCTAAAAAATAATAGTTTTTTTAGTATTGTATATCATATGTCAAAATAACATTGGTTTCATAAGGAAAGAATAGTTAATTTTGGTTGAAATAATTTTATATGATATACATATGATTAACTTGACTATTCCTTATTAAAAAATTGTTTTCCAATTTATGAAGTTGAAGTTTTTAGAATGCTCCAAAGACCACAATGCTTGAATATTGTTCTTAATGTCTTTTTTACATTCTATAATGTACTCAAAGCCTACTCCCTTGAATATTAACCATCAAGATACCCATAACAATAATCCATCAAAGCAAATTAACATTAGCAAAAGGAATAATAAAAAACAAAATACATAAAACAATAAACAAATAATTAAACTGGTAAACACAATCATATGCATAATAACCAAAATAATATTGAAATAATTATTGGTATAATTTATAATAAAAACCCTTACAAGGGAGAAACCATTTCACAATGCTCTTTCTTACATTAATAATGATACCATAGTGCATTTCATTGTCAACCTAAACAACCAACATGAATTGGCTTGGAAATTTCCAATTTCCTTTAGCCTCTATGCTCCCTCATGCTTCATCAATGACATGGATAACATGATATCCTCCAAAATATCACTCATATGATCACATCTCTCATCATAATTTTCCCGTAACATGTTATGATTCCATGACCCTTTCACATGGTCTCCCAATACACTTATGATCACATCTCTCATCATAATTTTCACATGTTATGATTCCATGACCCTTTCACATGATCTCCCAATATAATAATAACATATGAGATGAAATATCTTCCCTTAAAATGGATATCTGTAAGCACATAACAATGTCAAAGTGGAAATGACATAATAATAACATATGGGATGAAATATCTTCCCTTAAAATGGAGAGTTGTAAGCACATAACAATGTCAAAGTGGAAATGACATAGAAAGATTCCACTCACTTTCCCACTAAACAATCATAGTCCTAAAGTCAAAAGTTGCGTTTGTCTTGAATTATCCACCACCTATTATAATGAGATTGAGCCTCACAAGTGGTGAGGGCATACTTTTGTTTTGAATTGTCCACTACCTTATATTGTCAAATTGAACCTTGGAGTATGACATGAAGATGTCAATAAGACACACAAATAAAGTATTCACATTCATAAGTGGAACGTGACATAAGGATGTATAGTTTTAATAATATCTTTTTCCTTTATCATTAATTTTGATCATTCAAATATTGAAAACTAGCCATCAAAATATCTGAAAATATTAATGAAAAGCCAATAAATCTTAACTAGTGAGCTTCCATGGTTTTAATATATTAATTATATATTAAAATTTTATTTAACTCGTAAGTTATAAGTAAGATATTATCATTTAAAATGATGCTAGTAATAATGGCATATTATCATGGTTTTGTTGGCATGAAAATGATAATTATATGAATGTGTGTTTAAGATAGTAATAGAATTAATAGTTGGTAAAGCTAAGTCTATTTACATATTAGTAGAGAATCATAATCTTTTTCATTTTTATGTGCATTAAATGAAAGAGAATGCGTAAATATAATTGTAAATAGAAATTTCTAAACTCTATAAAGAAGAGGTGATTAATGATGAACATGCATTTTGAATTATAAATTCTTTATCGATTTTGAGAAAAAATTACAAAGTTGGGATGGAAAGCTAAAAGTGTAAAGACTCATACAACCATTAGAGCTTAAATATAAAGTTGGATACTTACTATATACCTATCAAGTACTTGTTCAAGGCACTGGCTACTAAACACACAATTTATGAATTTCTAAGTTCAAACAAGTTGAGAGTTGGTTACCACGAACTCTTAATATCTCTCTCAATCATTTGCAGAGAATATTAATATTAAAGTGCATTTCATTTCAAAAAATGTCTAGAAAATGTAAATATTAAAAAGGTAATTCAAAAATTGTCTAAATATTTTTTAATAAGTTTTAAGATAGAAACATAGCTTCATTAAACATAAAGATGTCCTTGAGTTAACCAGGAAAGTATGAAATGGACCAAATTTTATAAGCTAAGATTCTTTATTTGTGAAGATATCTTTTTAAAAGGCATATAATAGAGTAGGGGAGTACTCAATATATAGAACCAATTCCATTCAAGTATGATTGAGCAGTGTATAGGTTAGTATTTGGATTTGAAATAAAAGCCATCATAGAAACCATGCTATCTTCCCTATTGATTGATTGACTATGTCCCTCGATAAGGGATAGTGACCCAGACTAATATTTCAATCTATTTCTATAAGAGATAGTGACCAAGACTAATATTTCAATCTATTTCTATGGCAAGTGATTATAGCATTTGAGTTTGATTTTAAAAATTATTTTATTAATTCAACCAAATAATATTTTTTATTACAAAACCTTGCATCATGATAATTGTCACTCTAAAGAATTAATCTTGTTTATGTTAATCTACTAAGCTGTCTCTTTAGATCCAACCATATATGTGTTGAACAAATACTTTTGGATATATAATACCAAAATGGTGGTAGAATAAAGAATTACATATACTACATTATCAACCTAAAGGAACATCAATTAGTAAACATATATAATACCAAAATGGTGGTAGAAGAAAGAATTGCAATTAGTAAACATATATATACTATATTATCAACATAAAGTACAAACAATTAGTAAACGGACGGACCCTTATTTGAAGAATTTTTTTATATTAGAACAAGAAGAAACTATAAGAGAAGCTAAAAAGATTTCAATTCTAAAATTAATACGACAAAGACCGAATGTTTCAAATAGATATTGGAATGTGATGATTACCTATTTAATTTAGGATGTGTATGTGACAATCCCTATTTTTTTAGGCTAATCATTGAAATGATAATTATAGGGAAAGGATGATTCTCTTTCCAAATGGTGTTCATGTTATTTTATCATCATCCATCATTGAATGCTCTCATAATGTTTAAGGGAATTTTTCCAATATCTTTAATAAATTTTGCATTCATTTATGTTATGTTTTTTTTTTTAACAGAAATGTTTGGAGGTATTTATATTAAAAATAAGCTCACCAAAATTCAAAAAAGTACATTCAAAAAAATACATGTGGAAAGGTGCGAGCACTTCTGCTGCTTCCAAAGGAGTGTAAATGTCTATCTAGGCTTAAGAAAATTGTAATAGTTGGTCCATATAAGCTACAAATTTGTCATGTAAAAATGGAGATATACACATTTAACAACAACAAAAATTTACATTTCATAAAAGACCTAATTAATAGTTATGAAATTGCCCGAGTTCTTCATGTTGTTCCTCCAGTCAAGATTCTAGATTCGCTTATGTTGGGTTCTCCTCTTTGTATTGGCGGTTTGGGTTCTCCTTTGCGTGATAGCGCTCTGCGAAGCCTGGCGCTATGGGAACATGATGGTCGTTACTAGCGATAGAGTGAAAAGAAGAGGGAAGCTGAGATTCATCAGTGTCAACTAAGTGTGCTGGTTGTTGATGATTTTCCAGTCGTTGGGTAACAACCCCAATCTATCTTATATTCCGATTGACTCCTCTTAAAACTATCGCCAATTCTTGGTTATGGCGGATTTCTTGTTGCTGCAATTGGGACTGGGGACCTGCCAAATTTTCATGAATCCCTTGATTTTCCTACTATAGCTCTCGATGTCGTGCACCTGAGTGCTCCTCCATCCTCCTGCAATCTGTTCGAAGTTCTTGAATTTGTTCTTGGAGGTCTTTGGAAGTGCAAATTAGGCAAGAACGGGGAGCTCTATACCTTTTCTACATGATGGAATGGAGGTTTGAGAATATAAGAGGCGAGTTGGCATCGAACAAGAAGAAGCATGGGCTAATAGAAAGAAAGATGAGGGAGGAAAGAACAGAGGAGGGCCATCCAGAGTGAGGGGTGAGTGTTCTGAAGAGCTAGACGAAGGAACTATGTGGAATCTGCAGCGGTCGTGGGTAAGTAATCAAAAATTCATTAAGGATGAACGGAGCCATTATCGCCCATGAGAAAAGGTGACTTCGCTTGGGGTGAGAGGAAAGAGATGTCGCCATAGAATGATGGGTGGTTGTCAGGGAATGTAGGCAGAGATCCTCATATATAAGGGTGCTCGAGTGCAGAGAAAGAAAGGGCACGGGGGGGGAGAGAGGAGGCACATGGGTGGCGAGGGGGGGGCGTGTGCCAAGTGGATCAAGGGCACATTCAAGTGTGGGGAAGGGGAGGGGGTGGACCATGGGAATCAGGAAGGGGGGGAGGGAGGAAGAGGGAGGAAAGGAGGGATCTGATGGGGGGAGAAATGGAGGACAACTAGAGGGAGAAGGGGTTAGGATAGGGGGAGAGGGCCGAATAGAATTTTTCTTTAGAGTGGGTGGAGGAACGAAAGGAAAGGCGTAGTTAAGGAAACCAGACATGAGAGGAGACTTGGTTGGTGATTAGATGGCTATGTTCCAGGCCTTTTTCCGTTTTAGCTAGATTATCTTCCTCGGTGTTCTAAGATCGAAAGATATGGAAGAAGCGTAAGTTGGTGAAATTCTTCTTAAGGGAATTTATTCCTGAGCTGAGACCATTGGGTGGATGCTTTGTTGAGGTTGGCAGACCCAGAAGCTCCTTTATGACAATTTCAGAATCCCCTATTGCAATTAGAGTTTGGATACTTCTCTCATGTGTTATTTTTAGTCCCGTATAGACTTCTAGGGTCTCTTCTCTGTTGTTGGTTGTTTTCCCCAAGCCCCAGGAAAAGTAAGTTGTTTTTTGTCCATCAGAATCATAGATGACTCCCCTCGCACCTTCCACCCCTCATTCAATCATGTTATGTTAATATGTAAGTCAATTTATTTATTTTTTGTACCATAATATAATTCCTATATATGTGAATTGATCTCATCACAACTATTCATGTGGTTGTCTTAATTTCACTAACATGTGGTATGTAATGATCAGTAATTAAAAATAATCATATGTACTAATCAATATTTAATTAATGATTAAAATTAGTTGCATGTGGTATGTAATGATCATTAATTAAAAAAATATATATGTATTGATCAATGATTAAAGGTAGTTGTATCTAATGACCAATGATTAAGAAAAAAAAATCACATATTCCAAAAAGTTCATATTTTGATTCTCATTCATGATTAACAATTACAAACCAATGTATATCCATATTAACCTCGGATCTAATATTTTTGTGTACCTATAATCAGAAGATCCAAGGGTACTATTATGTTCTTTCTATTTCCTCTTAAATTTTAGATTATCCCTCTTTAAACATTATGTGTCTTCCATCATCCTATCACTATGACAACATACCAATATAGTGTGATCATTATTTACTTCTAATGAATCTAAAGCTTCAAAATGAACATATATAGTCAATCCTTTTAATTGGTGTTTGAACACTTAAAAATATCAAAAGGGTCCATAGCGATGACATGTTAGCCAACAAGCTTTAAATAATTAACTTAACAATATCAATGAAGATGAGTTGATATTAACTTATAAAAATTATAGAAGGTTTCCCTCATGAATTACATCGTTACAAAAGGTTTCCCTTGCAACTTACACATTGAGATATAAAAATATTAACTAATATGAGGATCAGGTCTTAATGCAACAAACAAGCTAATATATTATTATATACTATTTTACATGAACTAAAATGAACTAACCTCGTGTGGGGAATCCACCTCTAAAAATTTATTTCGATGCATGGATAAGGAGAACCAAATATATGTATGTCATATATTGAAGAGAGTAATGGTAGTTTTGAAGAAAGAGGGGAAGGGGAAATAGAAAGTAAGAGGTTGAGATCCACTAGAGATGTTAATGTCAGAATAAAACATGAAAACTGTATGGACTTGTTTCTTGTTGAAGGAGGGATGTGATCTTCTGACAATAAGACTAACAAAGACAAGGAAGTTCCATTGAGATATAAGAATTATGTGAAAAACTAGGAACCAAAAGAACTTCTTGAATTGGACACCAATGTTTTTATCAATGAGGGAACATATTATATTGTTGGACATCTAGTTTAGATGGGTTGGGGATTTTTCCTATGGATGGTGTAAATGATCCATACAACAACGTAGTTGAACTGATGGAGTATGTTGGTCCAGTGTACATATATACAACAATGTAGTTGAACTGATGGAGTATGTTGGTCCAGTGTACATATATAAAGATTGGATATGGTTGTCCCAATATCTATCAAGTATGCAGAGATATGGAATTTGTGCAAATTATAACCAAATGAAAGAAACCAATCAAAATAGAGGACTATATATATATATGGAAGGCCAAAATATTTGGGAAATTTTATCGAATTTATAAACAACTCACATCTTAGAAGCACAAACCAACTACCCAATTGCATGCTTGAGAGACATGATAGAAATAAAGTTATGGTTTTTTAAATAAAAAAAAACTATGGGTAAGGAGTTATTGATTGATTACAATTTGAATATAATTAAGGAAAGAGGTAAGTATGTTTTGAAATTCATGGTCATTATTTACTAATTGTTTTTTAATATGATTTTCAATAGTTTTATCTTATGCATGTTTTATCTAATTATTGTATCAATGTTTATGCTATAGTTTGATTCAAACATTTAATGTTTCTATGTTGCAAGTCTATTCTTTTATCTCAATATTTGTATGGGTAAAAACACTCTAGTTGATGATATCACTAGAGAAATGGATTTTGCCTCCATAATTCCACTAAATTGTGCTCAAATCCAACACATTTGACCATATTTGCAAACATTTTTCAATCACGCATTATATGAAAAAGAAAACATCCTTCCAAGACATCATGAATGAATTTTCATTAGGTTCATATTATGAAAAACGTCCTCCCTTTTATATTTATGTTATTTCATCCCATCTCCTCATCGTCATCATCAACCATGGCAAACAGAAACATGATACAAGTATAATTGTATACATGATTTTGAATTTCAAATGCACTAGTACATTCATCATTTTCAATTCTATCAAGTCCAATAATGAAATTCTTGTAAGTATCCTTTTCACCTATTTTCTTAACTCCAACTAGAATGGCATGCTCAACAAATAATTGATTGTGGCTAAATAGACTACAGGTACTCCATGGCATTATTTCCTCCCAACCATTCAACCCAAATAAATGCTTTAATTGGATATGCCTTAGTCATCAAGATCCATCACATAGTAAAGTTGTAATGCAACCATGAACATTAGACCCATACTGATGTCAATGTTTCATAGAAACCTACACAGGAGACCTAGCTAAATCAAGTACAAACAAATCTTATCAAGAGAAGGAGGAGAGATTCAATATGTAAGAATGAGAAAATATATTCACACTACTCTAATGAGTTGATCAATGATCTAATACAACAATGAATGAGAGATACACACTCATATAGGAAATAACATTCCATGATTAAGAAAACAGAAATAAGAGTGAGATTTTCCTTAGGAATGCATGCATGCATAATAGTGATGGTGTAAAAATCGAAAGTCTAAAATAGAAATAGCTCTACTTAACTAATAGTGAACTAGTGAGTCGAAAATAGAAATATTTCCAACACCCCCCTGAACATCACTATGGAGTAATAAAAATGAGTTCAACAACTAGGCCATCTTAGGTACTCATGTACAATGCAACTAATGAAAACTGAATAAAAAATTAGGAAAGAGGGGATACCACATGAGAATAAATCCNAAAAAAACCCCCCCCCCCCCCCCCTCAAAAGACAATGCATAAAAAGAAGAAAAGTTAGTTGCTAGGAAACTATGTTCTTCACTCCAAGACGATTTCGCAAATTCTGAAACTTATTCTCATTGAAAGTATCATGAAGATGTAGAAATGTTTATGGATCTTATGACGTCCTTTGGCAACCTATCTTGCCATCTACATCTTGATCTCATGGACCCATCTGCACATGGAAATATTTCTTTCTGGTGGAAGTGGAACCAAATCCCAAGTTTGATTCTCTACGAGTGAGTCATACTCCTCCTACATGGCTGCTTTCCATAATGGATTTCCCATATCCTCACTATAGATCTGTGGATTAGAATATTGAACCATATAGCAATGCATGGGAATTGTTGGTTCAGAAGCTGAAAGTACATGAGAAAAATCTGCATGTTGAGATTGATTCCTCCTCAAATCCAATGGATACCCTGCAAGGAAACCTGCTACCTGAAGCGTGGAATATTCCCTCTTGGGCATTTACTAAAGCTTCGACATTGGCTCCTTATCTAGTTGTACTACCTTCTCATTTCCATGTACAAAATCTGAGTGTATGTAATCATCTCTGATGTCTAGAACTATGGAAGCACAAGAGTCTCTCCATGTTGCACTGGTGGTACATGCAAAGTACTCTCCTCATGTGTAAGTAGTAAAGAGGATTCATGGTCAACAAACTTAGTGAATTTATACAACCTTTATTTGTGATATACCTAACCAATTGCAATAATGGAATTTCCATGCATGTTAAGTACAGAAACTGAATCTGATGTAAATTCAACCTGTTTACCTTTCTGAGTGATATGATAAAATGAGAGAAGATTTATAGAAAGCTTTGGAACATGTAAAAAAATCTCAAAACTTCCATTAGGGAGTTCCACTCTTCCCTCTCCTACTACTACTATTGGAGTATCATCCCCCATGAGAATAGGGGGTCTTGAGCATGAACTCAAAGAAGTAAAAAAATGCTCTTTCATTGCCATATGATGTGATGCACCAGAATCTATAATCCATGAATAATATGAGGAATTAATTGCAACAAGAGAATGATGATTACCTTTCTTAGATGCAATATCTTCTTCCTTCTTCTTCTTGGATCCTTCAGGAATGAAATTTCCAAGGTTGTTTGGTTGAAGTACATGTGCAATAATATCGATTTGCTTCTTCATGCATGTGGATTCTTCATGATTCGTTTATTGCAATAAGTGAATTTATTTCCCTTAGTCTTCTACTTGTAATATGAAGAGTCTTTGGAACCTAAAGAATCGTTGAAGGGTTTGGAATATCCCTCCTTCTTTGGATCTGGATGTGATTTCCCCTTTCCTTTCAGTTTGGGTGATCATTTTCCATCATGCATGTTGAGTGCATGTTCTTTGGGATCCTTTATTAGGCCCATATAAATGGGTTTTGCATTCTCATGTGTGAGAGAATCAATGAACTGATCCATGGTAAGAATTTTCCACTTTGATCCCAAGAGATATCTTCCAGAATGGAAAGTGGATACATAGGCAACATATTTTGGTCCTATATTAGCCAAGATTGTTAGAATATGTTGGTCCACCTGTTTAGACTTATCAATACCACAAGATTCTAAGCTCAATATCAAATATTTAAACTTGGTAAATAAATCTTGTAAATTATCAAAACTTTTAGGATCCAAGGTATTCAACTATACCTCAAACATATGACCTTACATCTCATCCTGTGTTCTAAAGAGACCTTCCAAGGTGGTCCAGACATCATTTGTATTCTTGCATGTGGCAACATGAAACCATAAATCAACTTAAATTAATTCAAGAAGAAGTCTTTTAGCCTCATCCATACAATTCTCCCATCGTGTCTTCTCAGTCACTATTGTAGGTTTTGTTTATGTCGCCATCATCAAATTGTACAATACTTTACTCTTGAGCTGGAATTAGACCTTTGGATTCCATAAAAAATAATTGTACAGTGTGATAATTATCACCAAAATTGACTAACAAATTGGAGTCATATCCATCCCTCTTATTGGTTCTAAAAAATTAGAAAATGTTTCCTGAGAAATCACTGAAACAACAAATTTTTCAAGAGTGTCTCACTATCCCAATGGGAATCCTGAGACATTGTCACACCCTGTGTGAAGGATACAGTGTGATACTTAGGATAGTGTCACACCCCTATGCAAGGATAGACTGCGACACTTTCAAAAACTGTGAAAACAATGGTTGGGACACTATCCAAAAATTTCCAATTTTATAAGTGTGCATGCAATTGTCACACCTTTCGACATGGAGAGGGTGTGAAATTGCTAAAATACATGGATTACGCTCATCAAAACATTGATTTCCCTCTTCTCTGACTTGTCTGGATTTCTACAAGCATCTCGACTTTGATACCATGTCAATGTTTCATAGAAACCTGCACATGAGACCTAGCTAAAGCAAGTACAAACAAATCTTATCAAGAAAAGGACGTGAGATTCAATATGGAAGAATGAGAAAATGTATTCACACTACTTGAATGAGTTGATCAATGATCTAATACAACAATGAATGCACGATTACACTCATATAGGACATAAAATTCCATAATTAAGAAAAGTGAACTAACAATGAGATTTTCCTTAGGAATGCACGCATGCATAACAGTGATGGTCTAAAAATTGAAAGTCTAAAATAGAAATAGGTCCAGTTAACTAATAGTGAACTAATGAGTCAAAAATATAAATATTTCCAACAATTGACCTACAATCATGGAATTAATTTCACTTTTGAAGATGTATAGTTTGAACCTGTGCCACACTATGAAGAATCTCATCTAATGGGTTTCACCTATGGGGAAGATGATTGTGTATGTTTCGGAGATGATGTTTAATGATGTATATGTTTTAATTTGCATTAACAATTATATCAAATATGAATGTTTAACCTTGCATCCATGTGCATTGATCTTAACTAATTTCCTTTAATGTCTTTTTTTCATTCATTCATGAGAATAATACAAGTTACCCCACTTTGAAATTTGCTCTATTGTAAGTGAATATCCATCAAGTAAATAAAATGTGCCAAAATCATTTTGGAAATGAAATTAATGTCAAAACATGATTTGTCAAAAATGAATGTCACATTATCGTAACTAAAAAGTCTGATGCTTGCAATATTTTTATCTTATACATATTTTATCTAATTAACATGTTGTTTTTTATGTTGCAGGTTTATTACAGAAAAAATAAAATTAATGCAAAGAAAATAATGTAATATAATGGTTTATATGTTTTTAATAAATGTTTATTATTATTCTAAATGATTTTAACTACTACTTATTTGTAGGATTCCACCTCAATTTAACATGCTCACAAGGATAAATTTTATAATCATATTGGTCTAAGAGGATATCGGTGGCCACCCACCTATTCCACTAGATGAAAATATAGTTTTCCACCTTGACAATGTTTTCCTACATTTTTTCGGGTCCTGAACTTCTAGGGCATTTTGAGACCCTAAACGACATTTTTTTTTACGTTTCGAGCCCAAAAGAAAAACATACAAACTGGCCTAGGCTCAGAAAAAATGTGTTCTTCTTGGCTAGACCTTTCCAATAGGCTATTGTTCACTCCAAATGGATATCGTATGCAAATGTTACACCATCAAGAAGTTGATGTATTAATTACCCCCATCGGGGCCCACAAACCTTTTGGTGTTTCATCTTTTGGGGTTATGGTTTTGGATGTTTAGGGTTTTCTCATTAATGATTTATTTTCAAATGGTCTTTTAAGCATCATTGTACACAATTTCTTGCGAATGAGCATAGTGGTCACATCTCTTCTCAGAGATAAGATACTGCCATTCTAGCAAGTTCATTCACTTTGTATTTTTACAATTTCTGTACATTTCTTTCGTTAATATAAATTTTGTATTGATGTATCTCTATGTTTCTTGCAATATATCTGTGTATTTCCTTATTATATATCTGCCTTCATTTCATTCTTAACAAAATCCATATTAGTTGTATCAAATTAGTCTTATCTTGGTCGTTTCTTAGTGCATGTCCCCAACAAGGTCAAGGTATAGAGAGTTGGGTCTCGAGCTATTTCTCTTGAGGAAAACCACTCTCTCTATCTGATCCAGAATTGGATCTAGGAGCTTCATGGAGCTTAGAAAGGCCTAAAAGTCAAATTTCTTAAAATGGCTTCAAAATGGACGTGTGCGTAGGCCTTGTCGATAAAAACCCAACGCAACTTGAATGGGTAAAAAACAGATGTCATATGCTCCTGATATGGAGATCTGTTCATTTTTCCAAACATGCAAAAATTGATGACTGTATAGTTCGTACAGTGCCACATAGAAGCTGACTGTACATGCCATACGACCGTGCAGCTAACATAGAAGGCACAATCAGTGCTGACATGGTAGATTCTGGAGGTGACACGTGGCAGGGTGACTGGGCATACGAACACTGACGTGGATGGATAGGGGGACCAATCTGGGAGTGACACATGTCACCACTGTAAGGGTGACACGTGGCACATCCATACTGCTTATGTTTCATGTCTGTATGGTTACACATGGTAGACAATGACTGGGTAGGTATGCTAACAGGGACGACATGTGGTAGAAATTTGGACCAATGAGCATTTGATGCGTGGCAAATTTTGTGGGCGAGTGGTGAGCTTCCACATGGCCCAGACATGGGTTGCCATGTGGCACCCATTGGTTGGTTTATGTTTTATTCAAAAAAAAATTGGACTCTACTGGATTCGACCGGAAAACCTCCCACCGGGCTAGGGTTTGGTAGGGTTGGGCTATCCAACCCGCCCGCGTTTGTTCCTTGTTAACCATGAAACATAATTTATATTTATGTTTGTTAATGTAATGTGTCCGAGTGGAAAAGGGTCGAGTTCTAGCCCCAACCCTCGGCAATATGACCCTTTACATGTGATCAGACCTCTATACCTTATGGCGTGCGAGAGTTTGGTAATGGGCATAGCCCCGGAGCTATGGCACAGGACCGATACATATGTCCTGACAATTATGTGTTGGCACGTGTGGTTAAACAGTTGCGGACTAGCCCTGTTTTAATAGCACCTTCTGCCATGTGACTCAGGGTTTGGACAAAGAGAGGGTCGATCAGCGAGGGGATTATCCTGTCCGATTGGGCCTAGGTCATATGCACATGCCAAGAATCCAGGTGTTAGTGGGGGTAAGGGCCAGTGCGCAGCCCCTAGGGGGATGGCGCTTGGCGATATGAAACCATATGACCCCGTTTAAGGTGTGTGCACCCAGGATAGAGGGGATTATCCCAATATATGTACAAAACAGGTTTTTTAAACCATATTATAAAGATTTTTCAATGATTTTAGCAGTAGATTTGGAGATTTTTGGTTATTATTGGGAGATATTGGGCCCTTTTTTAGGCCAAATATATGGGGGAAGTGGGGAGATGGTTACCAACTTCGGATCTATATAAAATAGGCCTTCTTGAGTCCATGGGAGGACATTCAGAGCAGGTTTATGCTCAATAGTTTCCAAGCCAAAGCCATTTTTATGCAGGGAAGCTATTGAGGCACACACCTTTGCGGGCCATTTCTAGGAGCTCTGGTCATCCAATATGAGTGTTGTTTCTTTTGTTGGGTTCTTGAGATATGGTAGAACAATACCAGATCAATTTTATAACCTTTTGGAACTGCGATGATGTCATTTTAAATCTTTGAACAAAAATAAGAAAGCCTCACCCACTGAGACAAAGGTCTGGAGACGTAGGCAATATTGTTGAACTCTGTTATCACATTGGTGTTTATGGTTTTGTTGTTGTTTATGTTTCATTTCAGATCTATGTATGTGTATATGGCTATAATGTTTTCTCATAATTTATTCCTCTTTCATTAATCTTCCTAAATGGTTAATAAATACATGCATAATAACTCAACCATTGTCATTTAAAAGATCTTTTCGGATAAAGTGGTATCAGATCTAGTTGGCGTTTGGATTTGAATTTTTCATGTTAACAAGGGAAAAGCTACATCGTGGTGAAGGATATCTTGTGGAAGAAAAAACATTGATTGGATTGATAAAGAGAACTTCTCAAAGTGAGAAGATGGCATCGCAAGTGGGACTTTATCAGGATGAGAAAGAGTTTCAAAAAAAAATCTTCGCCATGTCGGAGATGATGAAGGTTTTGTATGAGGATTACTTGGAACGAAAGATACCAGTTCTTGGTGAATCTTCAAAGGGAAAAATTGAAGAAGGAGAGGATCCTCCTCAAATTCCTCCTTCACCTCCATCTTCGCCTCCTTCTTCTCCTTCTTCTTCAAGTTCAAGTTCTAAATCCAATGCAAAGAAACATGTCCGTAAACATAAGAATGAAATGACTTTACTAAAACTTGATGTTAAATTCGAATTACCCATGTATGATGGTGAATTTAATGCAAAGAGACTTGACAATTGGGTTAGATAGATGGAGATTTATTGTAGTGTGCAACAAATCAAGGATGAGGAAACTCAGATCAAGTTGGCATCGCTTAGACTTGTAGGCACAACACTCTTTTGGTGGCAAAGAAGGTTGAAAAATGGAATGCAACAAGTGGGTAATGTATTTCCATCATGGAAAATTTTTATTTTTGCACTTAGGAAGAAATTCTATCCTTTGGGTTATAGAGAGAAAGCATTAATTGAATGGAAAGCTTTAAAACTAAAAAAAGGAAAAACAGTGAAAGAATACACATATGGATTT
>ML806836.1:107762-133865 GCA_009831015.1 Picea engelmannii
TGGTTCTTGGGGCATTGATCAAAGAGAAAGAAGGCCACCAATTTGTTGGAAATATTGGTGTGATTTGTACATGTGGCATCTAATATTATGTTAGTACTACATTTAGTTAGGAATTAAATATAGCTAAGGCTATTATTTATTGTTATACTAGGTTATGGTTATAATCAACCTAGTCAACTTTGATACATAATTCACTAACCCTTTCGGGGGTGCGTCCTATTTATGTGGGCTCAAAACCCTTCTTGGGAGGAATCCCTGCTTGAATTCTATGTAATTATAAATCAAATCTCATACATAATTTCATTTTTACCATTACAGTTCTCTAAAGAAAGAAAATGAATATGTAAATGCATTTACGTGCATATTTTTTCCTTCTTTTGTTTGCAAATTGCATTTTTTTGGACGTGGATCATGAAATGAGCTAGTGTAGTGATAATGGTTGGTATTTCATTTAATATTTTTGATGGGCATAATGGATTAATAACAACTCTATATTCAAAGGAAAATCTATTGAAATATATTATGAGTGCCATGCCAACAAGCTTGACTAGAGAAGACTGCTTATCATCGTTACCAAGAGCCATGGTCACAGGTTTTGTCAGAACTGATAAATAATTTTAGGTAAAAGGTATACATATATATGGCCATAGATGTGCCATTAATATTTTGTTAGCTACATGTCTTGTATATAGTTACTAGTGGCACATCATGTCATTCTCATTTTGATATCTATTTGTTTTATTAGAAAAAACATCGGGAACCGTCATTTCTTTTGTGATAGTAGATGGTTGGAAATTCATGATGGCATCTGTAGGTGATTCGTGGTGCATTCTTGATGTATATTAATGTAACAAAAATGGTAAACTCTTGAGTTATAGAATCATTGAAAAACTTTTTCCAGATGTCAGGCTCGGAAGTAGACATAGGGTCCTTATTCGAAGAACCTTTCTCTTCAACATGTACTTTCTTCAATAGTCTAAAGGATGGCAATTGAATGGGTGATACTTTATAGGATGGCATCTTCAGGCCTCCAAGTACTTTCTTTAATAGTCTAAATCTACCCAAACACATTTTTCTCGGACTTCACTCTCCACATTGAGATTCCTTTCCCTAAGTCCTCGCAATATTAATTGAGGGAAGCCCCCTTCAGTCGAATACAAACTGGCTTGAAGTGTGGGTTGGTGAGGTGATAGGGGCCTTCCCTCTAAGTTACGCATGATTTCACTTGAACTTTCAGACTTTAGCTCAACAATTGTGAGTTCGTGTGATAACACACCAGAGATATATCCTACTGATCCTAAACCTCATTAGATAATACCCTCTTTACCATTGGAATTTATTCCTCCTCCTCAACCAACCTTGCCTAAGACTGATGATATAGATTTAAATATTGATATGGCTAGTATCTTAGCAAAGGTTAATGTACCATCCCTCTCAGTATTGATATTGTATTTTTTTTTAAATACCTGCAACACAGTCGCTATTGCGATGTCTTGGAGTTTTGCTCCCATAGAAACCATGTCGGAGCTGATACCTCTTAACATCTCTCATGCCACATCCCAAACGTCTCTCTTGCCACATCCCAAATGTCGATCTTACCACCTCCAAGACGTCTCTCTTTCCACCTCCCACATGACTCTCTTGCCACCTCCAAAACGTCGCTCTTGCCACCTCCAAGATGTCACTCTTGCCACCTCCAAAATATCTCTCTTGCCACATCCAAGACGTCAGTCTTGCGACGTCTATATGGGGGTTGGACAGTGAAATCCGGGATGACACGTGTCTCAATGAAACGTCACAATATAGACTAAATCTATGTCATCGAAAAAGTGACGTCACGTGAAACGACGTTTGAGGGGGTCCATTTTTTGTCGTTCTCCCGAAAATATAAAGTGGCAATTGCGTCAAACGTGTTGTCGAAATTAGACCCAAATGCACTAGTGAAAGCAGCCTCCCATGGCAGAAGAAAAGAGAGACAAGTGAGTAATAGATCATGTTAATTTGTTGCTTGAGGAAGCCCTCATGCAATAGAGGGATGAAATGATGGATAATGTTTCCCAAATCCTTCGATGGTTGTCAACAACAACAACCATGTCTTCATCAAGTAGCCACTTTGGAGGAATTTCCCCTTTCAAGGTACAAGTTAATTTTGATATACCTGTGTTTAAATGGTTAGATAGATGCATATGCTTTGGAAAAGTGGTTAAATATACTAGAAGGTTATTTCTCTGTCTACAATTTTTTCGATAGAGAAAATATCACCTTTGTGCTCCTTAAGGTGGTCCCCCATGTCAAAAATTGGTGGGAAACTTACTGTGAGAAAAATTCCATAGAGGAGTTCGGCATGTTTGAGGCTGAACCCACTTGGGATTATTTTATGGATGTGATCAAGGAAAAATATTACCATGTTGGAAACTATGATGACCAGCACATGACATGGACAACACTACATCAGGAGAGGGACCAAACAATATCAAAGTTCACAAATACCTTCCATACCTTACGCACCAAGATGGGTATCAAATAAGTTGAATGACATCTGGTTCTAAAATATTGTGGGTGTATACACAGGTACATCCAAACAGAAATGGAGTTGTTGGACATATCATCACTGGGAGTCACTTATCGATATGTTGTCAAAATCGAGCAAAAATTTAAGCAGTGAAATAAGCGGGATTTTGGGTCTGAAAATATACAACAACCAAAGTATGGTAAAGGCATCCCTAACTCACAAAATATCCAACCACAAGACAACTAGTCCAAGCTAGAGGAAAATAAGGATAATAGAAAGATTAAGAAGGAAATACGAAAGTGGTGTGACTTTCAGAAAATCCCTTGGCAGGACACCGATGAATGTTGCTCGAAACATTCATTGGTGGTCGAGCTCAAAGAAAAAGACCCAAGCCCCGACTCAAGCTCTAATTCAGAAAACAATAAAAGAAAACAAATCATCAATGTAGAACCCATGGTTACCATCGCGACCACAACAATCCAACCTGAAGAAACAATGGATATTGAGGAGGGGAGGGGCTCTTCCATTCACAAATTTGCATGAAGAGGACCCCACTACATTTCATTATTGATATTGGAAGATAAAATATCCTCATCTTGGCCGAGGTCATCAAGTAGTTGGATTTATCAATAATACCACACCCGCAACCATACAACATCAGGTGGATTCGCCAAGGATGAGATCTCCATGTCATCCAAAAATTTCACATGGCCTATGACATGAAGCCCTTCAAGGATGAGGTATTGTTTGATTTTTTTCCACTCGAAGTCTATGATGTTTTGTTAGGTCAGCCATATATGTGGCAACATCATGTTGTTTATGAGTCTTGACCTAATAGTGCCATTGCTACTCTGGGGGGGGGAATCTCTACAAGGTACCAGAGGTAGTTCTGACTATTATCTCAGCAAAAATGTGTCGAAGCAGATCAACAAGATTGTAGAAGAGAAAAAATATATTTTTGTTTCACCTACGGGGGCTCCTCCACACTTCACAGTCAGGGAAATATAAAATAGATCCCTTTGTATGTTTATTGGCCACGTCTCTTTTCAGGTGTATTTGGGGTTCCAATCGTTAACCCCCATTGGTATAGCTCTTCATGATGCATCTTCACCGACAAAGTCCTCCCACATTCATACCAAGGAATATCACGCAACTATATTGGTTGAATGGATCCAACCCTTCTAGTAACAGGTTCATGAAAACCTTCAACAAGCTATTGTCAAGTACAAGTAAGACAACGTCTTCAGGAAGGAAACAGGCTCACCAAGATTCAAATTTAGTAAAAGCTTCCCCATATCCCAAAGGAACTTCATGTAATGGAGAACATTACTTCCTAATGGGGGATAAATTATCTAGGAGGATATCGGTGACCACCCACCTATTCCACTAGCTCAAAATACAATTTTCCACCTTAGTAGTGCTTTTCTATAGTTTTTCGAGTCCTAAACTTATGAGGTCATTTTGAGGCCCTAAATGACATTTTTTCAACATTTCAAGGCCTAAATCAGTTTAGATATGGTTGGCATGTGTTATTCTCATCTATAAATTTCCAATGAGATATCATGCACCCAAAATGGAGATTGTATGAAACGTTATGCCCTCGGGAATTTGATGTATCAACTACCCCCATCGGGGCCCACAAACCTTTTGGTGTTTCATCTTATGGAGTTAGGGTTTTGTATGTTTAGTGTTTTCTTATTAATAATTTATGTTAAAAATTCATTTTGAACCTCATTGTACAAATCTTCTTTCAAATAAGCATAGTTGTCACATCTCTTCTTAGAGACAAGATGCCACCATTCTAGTGAGTTCATTCACTCTGTATTTTTACATTTTTTATACATTTCTTTCATTAATAGAAATTGTGAGTTATTGTATCTATGTGTTTCTTGCAATATCTTTGTGTATTTCCTTATTATATATCCACCTTCATTTTGTTCTCAACAAAATCTAGATCACATCTTAACCCTTCCATCACTATAAAAAAATAGGCAACAAATGGATAGTAGAACTCACTATTTTGATGCAACATACACATGAAGAAAGAATTTCTAAATAATTACATTTGATTGAAAACATCAATTAGTTTAAGGTATGAAATTTTGAAATTTGATGAACTTAATTTCTTTAATATAAAGTAATTTCTTAAATTTAATGAATTATACCTAAAAAAATTATAGATATTCTTGACTCCCCATGGCCTAGGCATTATGAGTAGAACACATGCATTTATACCTAGTTTCTCTATTCATATGTATATACTTCTACTCCTATTACTTATGTATTTACTCCTTCAATTATTTATAGTTATTCTACCGATGCACTTCCTTCCAATACCATGCTATATCTCCATGCATCTAGTGGTAATAGAGATACTGGTGATACCCCTACTTCAAATATTGATATAATTCCCTCCTCGATATTACTTTTCCTAGGAAATGGTTCACTGGATATTTCTTTACACATGGTTGATGAACTTGTCCCACCTAAGGATTTAAATTTTCATATTAATTACTAATCCCTCACCTTATTTTAATTTTATACAAATTTTAAAAAATTATGTTGATTTTACTAGTCTAATCATAATATCTAATTATAATAGTAGGGAATAACATATTTTATACCAATTTTCACAATAAGGTGTTTATCCTTTTCACACCCACAATCAAAACTTATATAAATACCAAAACCTCAATTTGAAAATAGAATTTATTAATCACATGCTGCATATTTTTGGAAAAATATTCAACCAAAAGTTGATTTCTTCTATGGCATGGAAGTATTTGAAGATGGTATAGGATATATGATACAAAAATTTTCTATTATCCCCTACTAAATATGAGTGTCCTTATTTAGTTCCCAAAATAAAGTGGGATTCACTACTAGAGGATTCTAAGGAGAATAAGATGAGAAAAGAGCTAAAAGTTGGAGAAATGGAAATTTAATTATAATATAATATACATTGAATAAATATTTTTTCATTTGACCTAACCAACTAAATATCGACTACTAGAGGATTCTAAGGAGAATAAGATGAGAAAAGAGCTAAAAGTTGGAGAAATGGAAATTTAATTATAATATAATATACATTGAATAAATATTTTTTCATTTGACCTAACCAACTAAATATCGTTGGCATGTACTTAAAACTTTTGATAGGCTTAAATACACATCCAAGGCCACCAAATCTAGATTGGGGAAGGTTAGGAAACACAAACTTATCCCTGGAGAATATGTCTAAGTGAAAGGAACATATGTAAGCACTAAAATTTAGAAGCTCTTGTTACCTATTTGTTCAACTATTATCTAAATGTAAGTCAAAATTAATTAGGTTATGATATGATATCTAATCAATCGATATCAACAAGCTTCCCACCCAAAACAATCTAAAAATTTCTTTGAGAGGGAAATATAAACCCTTGGTCAAACTCAATAAAGGAAAGCCAAAAAATACTTATACTATGAATGTGGAGGTAAAAAAGTGAAATATATTTCAAATGGTTCACTATAAACCGGTTTAAGGTTTATGGATTATAAAATAATTATGAATTTGATTGCAAGTGCATGAAAATGTTGTTAAACTGGTTTAAGGTTTATGGATTATAAAATAATTATGAATTTGATTGCAAGTGCATGAAAATGTTGTTATGGATGGTGCACGCATTACTAAAGTTGTTGGGACTAATCAACCAGAGGTTAACCTTACCATGATGTCTACCATAGAAAGTACTAATAATAATAATATGTATAATGAACAATACTAAATTGGATGTTTCAAAATTAATAAATTATATTTTTGTGTTCTATAAAATGAACAAGGTGACTTATAAATAGTTTTATTTTCTTCTAAATGTAGGTCCTAGTCATTTTCCTACACAAAGACATGTTTTATTTTCTCAAAGACCAGAAGAGCATCAAGAAGAATAATACAATGTCAAAATTATGGATATTTTGAAATAAAATAAAATTTAAATTTAAATTTAAATTTAAAAAACAAAACTTAGGAGGAAATAGTGTAGTACATATTAGTTGTATGATTGAAACACATTAATATATAATTATTACATTTGATGATATTTATGTTACTTGTTTTTTGGTATATATAATGTTATTATTTTAGTTTCACTTCTTTTCCACCATAGTTTTATAATCAAATTGGGTAAGGGGGAATGAGATTCATCTGGGAGGGGTAGGGGATATATAACCTTCCACCTTCTCATGGTTGAACTAGGAATGAGATTCATGTGGGAGGGGTAGGGATATATAACCTTCCACCTTCTCATGGTTGAACTTATTAGTAGAGATTAAATAATTATCATAGCCAATATAAGCTTAATGTAATCATGAAAGTAACACATCATGAAATTATTAATCTCAACCCTTAATTATTTTATAATTAGGTTTTCATTGAATTCTTATATTTTCTTATTTCTTGTAATATGCATATAAAATCATATGGTAACCAATATTTGTGCCTTTTATTGTAGGTGAATTTTAATGCATCGATGGATTATGAGATTAATCAAAATTAATACAAAGTGTCACGACATGAACATTAGCTTGACATTAGTCATCAACTTTGAAATTGGAAATCGGTGTTAGTAACTCTCTCTCATGTAATGGCTTTTTAATCCATTATGAAGTTTTTTCAAGTTGTTCTAACTTTATTTTCTTTTTTTTATTGTTCCTCTTTCATTTTATAACTCATATTGTCCCTATGTCACCACTATAGAGCCTGGTGTATTCCTCTCTTGTCCATCTTCTCTCAAAGAAGGTGGACAAGAGAGGAATACACCAGGCTCTATAGTGGCGACATAGGGACATGTTGTGCCTAGCACCACAACCCTCCATTTTCCATAATTCAATCGCAATTTCCCTTTGAGAAAATGGAGCCCCTTATTTTTATATGATTTTGAAAGAGTATTCCATTAGAATGTTTCTTTACCTAAAGCCTATTTTTGAAGTCTTCCTTACTTTAAGAAAACACTGGAAAAAGGAAGTACTTAAAGAAATCAATTTTTAAGCAAGTTTGAAAAACTTGGCAAGGTTAACTTTAACTCCTCCGATGTACATCAAAGGAGTTCCCTCTAAATCCTACAATGTACATCGAAGGAGTCCCCCCTAACTCCTATGATAAACCTATCTTATCATGCAAGTTGTTCTCAATTGCTCCGATGGAATCAGAGAAGTTGACTCTAACTCCTCTCATGTCCATCGAAGTCGTTTCCTCCAAGTTAGTCGATACGTTCAGAAGACTTTGGGGTAAGTTCTTTGATGGACATAGGAGGACTTCCCATGAAGTCCTTTGATGCTCATCGGAAGAATTAACCCCAATTCCTCCAAATTTAACTGTCAACCACTGCATTTAATTCCAAATCGTTGATTTCCTATATATACCAAACAACTCTGACTTCTCATTATTTCTCTAAGGTGTCAAGGTGAAACAATAAGTCCCCATACTAAGAACACGCTGAGCCCCCTTTTTTTTTCACTCAAAACCTATCATATCCCTCCACGTGGTAGTAGGGTTTCTAGGTATGTCTCGGTACTTTCCCCCCTTTGCTAAGTTTAGGTTTTCTCTTTATTTATTTTTTCTTGGACAACACCCTTTCACCTTTTTTTCTCTACCCCCTAACTCCTTTATAATTGACACATTCCATTTACTATTAACACCCTCGCCTTCATACTGTTAGGGTTTTGCAATCCATTCAATCCAATTTGAAACCAATATCATGGGCCCTAGAAGCCTATCCAAGCCCTAATCCAAAGTTCCCATTATAAGGAAAGAGTGCAGGACGAGGCCACACTATTTTATATAGCCATCAAATTTAGAACTATAGCATTTGTTATTTCCAAAATTTCCATCGGGCCTTTTCATGGTAATGCCTTTGATCATATCATAGGATTTATTATTAAATCCTTTGATATGATCGGATTAGTTCTATACAACTTCACCGATAACCCTGCTCACTTCGAGAGGCCTAAGCTTAACTCTTCTGATGCACTATCAGAACACTTGGAGTTAACTCCTTTGATTCACATCAAAGGAATTGTCCTAAACTATGTTGATTGGAGCTATTTCAATCAACCCTCCTCAACCTTTTATCAGAGTATTTGACAGTAACTCATATGATACCCATCAGACATCTTGTTATCAACTCCTCCAATTTGCATCAAAGAAGTTAACTTCCAAACCTCCGATTTTTCTTTATGAGCACATTTTTCACCCATTCTTCCTCAAATTTTCACCAAGCTTCTCAAACATGCCTACCATCATTTTATCATTCTTAGATGATGACTCCCTACCCAGTGACAACCCCAATGGATTTTCTGGTATTTCAAAATTCTCAGGCTGCATTCAACTTCATATAATTTGTGATTTTAATCTATGAACTAAGCCTACCTTTTCCTTCCAGGTAAAAATATTTCCCCATGAAAGAAGACATCAAGTAAGGTACTTGGGACCAAGGCCTCCAGTACTGGATAGAAAACTGAATGTGAGCCGAAAGTAATCAGAGTTGCGTATGATGACACATCAAGACTCCTAGAAAAGGAAAGGGAAACACTGAAGTGGGGAGAGGTATACCACATGTTCAATAATTCTAATTTCTTCGTTGAAGATGAAGATGAAGAACCCGATGAACTTAAAGTGTTCAAAAATATTAGGAAGTCTGGCATTTTCAGAGTAGAAACAAACCTAGAAGTATTCCCATGCACATATTCCATCACTTGGATCATGAATAATATATATGTGCAGGACAGATACATCTACAATGCCAAAAATGATCCCATAGCCTCTTCCAGGCATGAATATTTGGCAAGGTGATATCACATCGAAAATGGAAGTAATAATTTGGATAGAAAGATCATTAGTGATTTTGAATATACTTTGAAGGATACATTTACCAAATGGTATAGATACGACAAAAAGTTCAAATACAGACCCAAAGGAGGATACCCCACAATTTCCCTGAGAAGGCCTTATAAGTACCTAGTATCCAAGTTGTGTCGGTTGTATAGGGAGCCAGATGCATCCCAATTCTCTCTATTGTATATGCCCCTGATATACTACTACGCAGATGAAGGGATGTCATTCAATTTGGATGATATACTATCTGAAAATATAACAGTGGCTATCTTTGTAGTCAAATGAGCTTAGCCTGGAACATTTCCAATATTTCACATGTCCTCATACCTCTTGGACATTATGTGCATAACTCATCAATACCCTACGATGGGGTGGAAATGGAAACTATATGACCCGACCATCCATGTGTACTGCAACATGCTCTTGGAGCACAAGTACCGCATAAAATAACATAAGATATGTGAGCATATTCTTTCCCCCTTATACAAATTCATATTCTACACCACTCCTACTTGCATGAAGGACAAGGATATAGAAGTCATCAGGAGAATTGGAGACTGGTATCTCATGGAACATGGAACATACATAAGGGTGTATGGTGCAATGAATCCTCCTCATTTTCTCCCTCGGTTTATGCCTCATAATCTTGTGCTCCAGGAGGTTGCATACCAGACCATCATACACTGATTTTGAGGGATGTTATGTCGACTGAAAAAAGTGATCTGACCATTGCTTCCAATGTTCACTGGGAACTAATTCTTCTAAAACACCAAGAAATCTCAAGAAGAAGTAAACACCCTGTTATCTTATCACTTTGGATAAGAATTGCTCAGAATACACGATACTAAGAATGTCGTGAGGGAGCACTTCAACAAGATTGGTCTACCCTAGGAATATACAATGGATATCTAGGAAGAGGAAGAAGTGCATCAAAATGCTCAGATATATGAAGAAGTCATATTAAATAGGCATGGCCAACCAAAGGGGAAAATTGCAGATGAATAAAATGCTAGATAAGAAGCCATAAAGAAAGCAGAGGAAGATGAAGTTGAACAATCACCCCACACTTCCACCTCAATACACTCAGGATCGATAGAGGAGGAAGAAGAAGAACTAGCTGAAAAAAAGAGAATATATAAAGAGAAGGTCCAAAAAAAGAAGAATGACACAACAAATAAGAAGCGTAAGATCGAGGCAGAATAAAAAGTTGCAGAAGAATTGTTGGGAATGTGTTATATTCTTTGCATGTATGTGTGTGGGCACATCAAATTCGACAACTGTGTCTAATGATCCCAACTTCGTTCTCCCTTTGTGTCATGTGCATAGGGAAATTTCTTGAGGGGGGCTATGATTATCCCCCCCTGGACCGCCTAAAGCCATTAGGGTTCGGGGCAATGCCCCGAATTTGTTTTTAGGGCAATTTTTCTATTTTAGCGTATTTTTCTATTTTTAGCGGTTTTCTAAATTAATCATGTATCAAGAGATTGGGGTTTTGGTAGCTACAAAATACCTAAAATATTGTATATATTGTATTGTGAATGGTGAAATTAATACAATGAAGAGTTGAAAGGTGCGGCACCAAGGAAGGTCGGTTTTCTCCCGGTTAAGGGTTTCCAACATAAATAAATGTGTATTGTGTGTATGCGCCATTGACTAATTTTTGTTTTTCTTAAGAATATGTATGCATTTCTTTACTTCATAGGTTTAAAGATTACATGTGGTATCAAATCCATTTTTGGATTTAGGGGGATGCCTTTGTTATTGAGGTTTTGGCTCAATCTTGATATATCAAGTTTATCTTGGGTATGTGATAAACCTGGGTTCAGTGGGAGCTTTTACAGTGGTGATTTGAGTGTGGAAAGAGGAATGGCTAGCTCTTCTAGAATCGAGATAGATAAGTTCAACGGTAAAAACTTTGATCTATGGAAGCTCAAGATGGAGGACTTTCTTGTACATAAATGACAATGGATCATTGTGGATCATGGTACACAACCTACTAGTATGAAGTCTACTGGCACACAGTCTACTAGTACACAATCTTATGGTACACAAATTACTAGTACACAACCTACTAGTATGTCGAAGGAATATTGGGAGAAGTTGGATAGAAGAGAAAGGAGTACTCTTTGAATCTGCCCAGAATATTCGTTGTTGTTGATTGTCTCGGGAGAATCTAAAACCAAGGAACTATGGGATAAGTTAGGGAATTTGTATCAATCAAAGTCCCTGATAAACAGGTTGTTTCTTCGAAAGAATTTGTATCATCTTAGGATGGAAGATCGATATTATGTGACAAAACATCTAAATTCCTTCAATACTCTGGTAAGTTAACTTGGCTATGTTAATATTACGATTGCAGAAGAAGATAAGTGTATTACTTTGTTATGTTCTTTACCAGACTCTTTGGATAATCTGATTGTAGCAATTGGTAGTACTACTCAATCTACATTGGTAGTTGCATCCTTGTTATCTGAAGATATGAGGTGGAAAAGCATGGATGGTTAGAGCACATATGATTTATTTGTAAGAGGTCGTACCTAAGACAGGAATCCTGGTAAATATTCGGGGAGGAGATCTAAATATAAAGGTAGATCTAAGTCTCTAGGAAAATATTTGAGGAAATGTTGGAAGTGTGGTAAAGCAAGGCATTATAAGAAATATTGCAATTCTAAGAAGGTTGATAAACCAAAGGGATCCGATAATGCCTCTTCCACAGAGGCAAAAATATCCACTAAAGAAGGAGGTGATGTTTATCTGGAATATACAGGTACACATGCATAATGTGGTGTATGATTGATTGAATCATGTGCGTCATATCATATGACTCCTCACAGGGAGTGGTTTTGTGAATATGAAAAATACAATGGTGGTGATGTATTCCTAGGAGATGACTCGACAACCAAAATCATGGGATGTGGAAGGGTTAAGTTGTTGCTAAAATATGGAAGGATTAGAACTCTACATGGGGTTCTACACATTCCAAAACTATCCAGGAGCCTAATATCTATAAGCAATTTGGATGATGCAAGTGTGGATAATGTATTGGGAAAGGGCACTTGCAAAATGGTATGAGGAGCAATGGTGTTGATGAGAGGAGTTCAGTGTGGAACTATGTACAAGTTTTTGGGAAGCACTTACACTAATGGGTGTAACAATACTATTGTCCCTAAGTAGATAAATAAAGAAGACAAGACCAATACTATCCCTGGAAAGAACACCATGTTGTGGCATTAAAGACTGGGGCATATTGTAGAAGAGGGCCTTCAAACACTACATGGTAAAGGTATGGTTGAATGTATGTTTAATTTCACTATAGATTTTGATTTATTTGAAAATTTCATATATGGTAAACATAATTCAGTAAGATTCCCATCTGGTGCTACAAGAGCAAAGGGGATCTTAGAGTTGATGTGCATTGATGTGTTTGGACCTGTGCATGTTCCATCACTAGGTAAATCTATGTATTATGTTTCATTCATAGATGATTTCTCAAGGAACACATGTATTTATTTTCTTGGAAATAAATCTGAGGTATTTGATAAATTTAAAGAGTTTAAGGCTCTGGTTAAAAATCATACAGTGAAGAAAATAAAGGTATTGAGGAAAGATAATGGTGGAGAATTTTGCATAAATGAATTCGAATAATTCTGCAAGAAGTGTTGTATAGCAAGGAAAAATACTACTCCATGCACACCTCAGGAGAATGGAGTTGCAGAAAGGATGAACATGACATTGATGGTAAAATCAAAGAGAATTCTTAGGCAGAGGCAGTGAGTATAGCATGTTACCTGGTCAATCGATCACCCTCATCAAGGTTGGATGATAAAACTCCACACAAGGTATGGACTGGTAAGAAAACCTCTCTTAAACATATCAAAGTGTTTGGTTGTGATTCTTATGTACATGTTCCAAAGGAAAATAGGAGTAAGATGGATAATAAAGATGAAAAGTGTACCTTTATTGGTTATAAAGATGGTGTGAAAGGTTACAAGCTTTGGAACCCAAAAACTGAGAACACTATTTACAGTCGGGAAGTTATTTTTAGAGAGGTGAAAGATGTTCCCAAATAGGAATTCCTACAAAGGCAAGAAGACCCTGAGAAAATAGAGTTTGAGTTGGATGATGAAAAATCAGAATCAACTAAAGAAGATGAAGCAAAAGAATAAGAACCTCATACCTCAGTATTGAGGAGATCAATGAGGGAAAAAAGGAAACCAGAAAGGTGTAGTCCACCTGATTTTCATTCTAATTTTGATTTATCTATTACTGATGATGATCCCAAAACTGTCAGGTAAGCAGTGAGTTCATAAGATAGTAAACTTTGGAAGAAGGCCATGGTTGAAGAAATGGATGCCTTGGATAAGAATGAGGAATGGGATCTAGTTGAGTTGCCATCTGGAATAAAATATGTTGGTAGCAAATGGTTGTTTAAGAAGAAGTTTAATGCAGAAGGAAGAGTGGAGAAATAGAAATCTTGGTTAGTAGAAAAAGGTTGTTCCCAGGTAGAGGGAATTGACTTTGGTGAGATTTTTTCTCTTGTTGTCAAGTTAACTTCTATTAGATTTATTTTATCTATTGTTATTTCTTTTGATATTGAAGTGGAATAGATGGATGTGAAGATAGAATTCATACATGGGGATTTGGAAGAATAAATCTACATGAAGAAGCCAGAAGGATTTGTAGTGAAAGGAAATAAAGAGCTAGTATGTAAGATAAAGAAGTCACTATATGGTCTGAATCATTCACCTACGATGTCGTACCAAAAGTTTGACACATACATCCTTGGATTGGGACTTATGAGAAGCAGGGTTGATCACTGTGTATATTCCAAGAAGGTTGGTAATCACTTCATTTATCTAGTGTTGTATGTTGATGACATGTTGTTGGTAAGAAATAACATGGATGTTATCAACGAGGTGAAATCGCAATTATCCTCCAAATTTTACATGAAGGATGTCGGTGCTACAAACTTCAATCTGGGAATGGAGATCAAAAGAGATCACGCAAACATGAAACTCTGGTTGAATCAGAGAAAATATGTTGAGACGATATTGCAGAGGTTTAATATGCATGGAAATAAAATGATCAAGGTTCTTATTCCTATAGGTGTAAATTTATCTACAGATCAGTGTCCCAAGACACAAGAAGAAGAAGAGGACATGTCACATGTTCTATAAGCCAGTACAGTTGGAAGTTTGATGTATGGAATGGTTTGTACTAGACCGTACATTGCACATGCAGTGGGAGTTTTGAGCAGATATATGTCAAAACCAGGGAAGGAGCATTGGACAATAGTAAAGAGGGTCTTCAGGTATTTGCGTGGCACTACCAATTATGGATTGTTCTACCAAGGAAGACCTGGATTGGATAGAGTGTTGGACATACATGGGTTTTTTGATGTAGATTGGGCTGGAGATATGGATTGCATAAGATCTACAACTGGGTATGTGTTTAACCTATTTGGAGGAGAAATTAGTTGGATGATAAAAACATAGGTTTTAGTAGCACTCTCAACTATAGAAGCTTAATACATGGAAGCCACTCATGCAAGCAGGGAATCAATATGGTTACAGATTGCGATAGTCAGAGTGAAATATTCCTGGAAAATAACCTTGCTTATCATTCAAAGACAAATCATATTGATGTTTAGTATCACTTTGTGAGAGACATGGTCGAAGGAAAGAAGGTGTTGCTGGAAAAGATTGACACTTTGAAGAATGTTGCAGATTCATTGACAAAGTCTGTGAGCACAGAGAATTTCTACTAGTGTAGAGTAAAAATGGGAATTGTTGCCCTAGATTGTTGACTATGTAATCCTGTGAAGCCTTGTATGAAAAGAAAACAACAAGTGGGAGAATGTTGGGTATGTGTTATATTCTTTGCATGTGTGTGTAGGTGCATCAGATTCAACAACTGCATCTGACGATCCCAACTTCCTTCTCCCTTTGTGTCGTGTGCACTGGGTTATTTCCTAGGGAGGTCTCAGGGGGGGGCTAGGATTCCCCCCTGGTTACACTTAGTGGTTGGGGCAACTTCCCAAAAAAAATTTGGGGTGGTTTTTGTTATTTTAGCGGATTTTGCTATTTTTAGTGGTTTTCTAAATTAATCCCAGATTAAGGGATTAGGATTTTGGTAGCTATGGAATACCTAAAATATTCTATATATTGTATTGTGAATGGTGAAATTAATACAATGAAGAGTTGAAAGGTGCAACACCAAGGAAGGTTGTTTTTCTCCCAGTTAAGGGTTTCCAATGTAAATATTTGTGTACTGTGTGTATGAGCCATTGATTAATATCCGTTTTGCTTAAGAATCTATATGCATTTCTTTACTTCATAGGTTTAAAACTTACAAGAATGGGAGATCAAATGAAAAGAAGAAGCAACCAAAGAAGTAGCAGAGAGGGAAGCAACAAAACAAGTGGAAAATCCTGCCAAAGAGGTAGTCAATAAAGTAGATGAAGAAAAAATAGAATAGAAGGATGTATAAGATAGAGGGGGTGACACCCACCCAATGGAGACAAATATCCCAAAAATGTCTACATACATGGGAACAAATATATCAAGGAGTGGTTTAAGACTAGGACTATGGGAACCGTTCCAACCAAGTGAAGTACTTGACTTGAGAAGCTTCACTTACGATAGCAAGACAAATATAATCATATAAGAACAATTGAAGAAAGTGACAACAAGGGAAGGAATTCATATCTCAGTTGTTACACATGTTCCCGTAACTGGATATGTAAGAGATAATCCAATAGTGACTGCTACAGTCGGTACTGCATTCATGAATGATAATGAGGACAACATTCGAAGACTATGCCAATAGAATATAGAGAAAGAACAAAGGATCAAATAGTTGGAGGAAAGACTCCAGCTAGTAAGAATTGATGAAAGCAACCTGCAAATTTTCAAAGCCAGTGTTGAGAAGGTCATGAAAGAATTGGAAGAGGCTATCATAAAGATGTATGCTTATCTGCACCTCTTCCAGCGAGCAATTTCTACCGTCATAGAGAATAATACTCAAATACAGGTAAAATTGGCACAGTACAACACGATCTATGAAGGAATCGTTGACATTGATAGATGGATCGCAGAAAATTCTGATGCACCGGTTGAACTCTACGAACCTTCAACATCAAAAAGAAAGACAGACTTGTATGCAATGTATCATTTCCAAAAAGTGGGGCAGAAGGAAGATAAGGAGGTTACCAGATCAATGGAGATATACTCAAACATACACGAAGCTATGCAGGAATTGATCAAGAGTAATCGACTACCTAGACTAGACGAGCTTGGAAAAAATATAGTAATTGAAGAGCTAGTAGACAAGGAGCATGACAACATGAATCAAAGAAAAATAGTAGTCAAAGCAACCACTACAATATCCATAGACCTCATAGATAAACACTTACTGCAAACCATAAAATTGCACACCATGATATTCATGGAGACACTGATAAAATACATGGGCACCATTGAAGATAGCATGGCCATGAACAATGTATCTTTGGAACAATTAGATTACAGAAGGATCAGATCCTTATACAATCAATTAGAAATATGGAAAACATACATTAGATGAAAAAATCCTTGAATAAAGAAAAAATAGTAGCTAGATAATGTTAACACATGTTTCTTATTTTGTCGTTTTCCCAACCGATCTCAATTTTGTCCTTATTGTGTAGGCTCACGTGTCTCTAATAAATAGGAATCTGAACCATTTTTGTAACAACCTCTTCAAGTTGAAGGCAAAGAGTGACTTGGCGGTTACTTAGAATTGTACAAGTAAGAGTAGACACTCATGTATAAAGGACTTCTGGATTTTCAAGCAATGTCTAGACACAAGAACTATTTCGAGAACATATACCTTGTTAATGATATTGACAAGCCCTCGTGGCCAATTTTCTAAAGAAGGAATACTTGTGTGTGGATACATCTATGTTGTGAATTATTTGGAGTGAATATGAACGTTGTTCACATGGACTGTAAGAATGCTTGTTTTCTTATATATTAACTCTTATGCACTCTATGTTGTTCTACAGTTTTAAGTGTTTCTTCAAATATCTTTAAGTCTTGATATTGTTGAGTTGTTAATGCATGCATTGATATAATTTAGACTTTTCTAGTTATATATATTTGCACGCACTTGTTTTTGGTTCTTCTTTTATATTTCAGCTATATGTGTGGAAGTTTGTGCAGAATTTGGTTTCATCTACAACTCGCCAGTTACTTTAGCTTTATCCTAGCTAGGATAGATTAGAGTAGATTAGAAATAGATTAGTTTGTTTTCAATACAAATTATTCATCTTTTCACATTTTCTCATCCTCCATCCTCATCAGTAAACTGGACCATAACTAGAAAAAAAAAAACAAAAAATAGTAACAATAGCAGTCGAGCCAAATTACAAATGGAATTCCTAATCCAAATGGTGCATAGTCTAGTTGGTATCGTGTACTAGGGAGTACCCCTTAATGTTGTCGGGCAAATTTTGACCCGTCAACAATACATTTCATCTTGATGATTTCCTTGAGTTTATTGATCATAAAAAGGGCGTAGTTGATCTTTGGCATGGATATTCTTACCAAAATATTTCAATTTTGTATGTTGTCAAGTATTTTTTCAACTGTTATCTCCTAAAAAAAATTATTTATGTGGGTGGAAGTAGCTTTATTAGTGATTCATTACTTGGATAATGTCATGTTACATGTAGATCCATTCCATAGTTACTGTGTGCCTCTTGTTGTTCCATCCCATCAAGATATTGAAAGTTGGTCCCAAAAAGAAGGAAACATTTGCACGGATTATGCAAAGAAGAGTGAAGCAATTAACGAATTTTAGAGCTCAATTTTAGAGATATTTATTGTATCCCCTACTTTTGCTTCTTTCTACATTTGTTGTAATTTGAGTCTTAGTTTTGGCGATAATGCTCATAATATCTTACAATTTATATTTTCTATGGCACATGGTGTTGTCTTTTAGGGTTATACCTAATACTTCCTCAATCCAAGAATATATATTACTTTATGATGTTTCTCTCTAATATAATAACGAAATATTTTCTTCATCATGGAAAGAAAAACAAATGTAGCTATAAATATCCTTGAAGATGATAGAATTGGATCTTGATGGGATTTTATTGGGGAAACTAATAGAGGATCACATGCATATGTTACTATACACAGTCTCTATCAAAATATATGGATGGAATATGTATTTATGGAGACCTAAAAATAATATTAGTTGGAATATTTATATTTTCATCTTCACAATCAATATCAGATTCATGTCTAACTTGTATATATACCAATTAATTTTCTTCAGCTTCATAGTTTATTTTTTTGTTGTCTCTAGAGCTCTTAGGTTAGCATATTAGTTTATTTCCCTCACATAATGAAAGTGTTTTGTCCAATCTTCTTAAATTCCCCCTCAATTTTTTCTCCTAATCATTTGCATGGGTCAACCTCAGTCTCTGTGATGGACACTTGTTAGCTTCTTTTTGACTATAGATTCGTATGAAAGATGCAATATACTTGTAATATTTGGCCTTGTTAATTTCTAAATTCAATCTCAAATGAAAAAATACAAATTCAATATTTACAAATATAACCCTCCAAGCACTTGTCCATGCCCTACACATATACTTATATGTGATCTAGATTAAGGTAAACAGATCCATGGTTATGTATTAGCAATGGCCACAAACATGAAGCATTGGAATTCTTCAATGTGATGCAAGTCAAGGGAATAAAACCCAAATCAATCACCAATTTTAGTTATTCCCCTGTGTATGTTGATATAATGGCTCTAAAGAAAGGTAATTAGACCCATGATTATGCAAAACAATAATGCCCACCCCCATGAATCCTTTTCATTCTTCAACGACATGCAAGTCCAAGGAATAAAACCAAACTCAATCACCATGTTTAGTATCCCACCTATGTACGTTGAATTTTCTAATGCATTGAGGATATTTTGTGATTTAACCAATGTTGTTGAGAGTCTTGGACATATTTTCTCTCTACTTGTTTGTCTACAAATAACTTTTCTTTGTCAATGAATATTCAAAGAAATCTAAAGAAAACTTACCTTCGATATATTTTCAATTTTTATATAATCTCTTTCTATGTTTCCAAAATATATTCTCATAATTTCTCATATACATCATTACTTGAATTCAGTGTTATGTAAAATTATTTTTTTAAGAATACAATGATACCTAGATCTTTGTTAATTCTTAGGAGTTAATTATAGGTGATAGGCTTATTTCCATGATGAATAAATGTGAACAATTTTCCCCTTCCAATTTTTTTGATCACGCATTGAATATGGCATGATGCCAAAAGCATAAAAAATTGGGGAAATATTTCTATATATCCTATCCATTCTAATATATAAATATATTAACTTCATTTAGACTTAGCGGAGTATTTGGCTCCATATATTGAGTTGGTTCACCAACTCTTTAGTATGTTCTTGATCCTGATTTTGTTCATGCCTCAAAATCACAATATATTCCCGGTATCCCATGTTTCTTTGGTGCAAGGATTAGTATATTAGTATTTATTTACAAGGATATGTGTCTAGTTAAATGTATCATTTGTCGATTATCTCCTACAATTGTGTTTAGATTATTGTATTCTACAAAATTAAGCTTCATTATAAGCCAATATTTGATAATATCATATTATAGTACACATCAATGGTAGGTTGAATTGGCTCATAAGAGGTAGCCTACTTAATTCTTTGAACACATTCTCAATTGTGTTTAGATTATTGTATTCTACAAAATTAAGCTTCATTATAGTCCAATACTTGATAATATCATATTATAGTACACATCAATGGTAGGTTGAATTAGCCCATAAGAGGTAGCCTACTTAGTTCTTTGAACACATTCTCATATATTTGTGTACCTTTTGACCATAATTTTTATAAATATTTATTCAACATTTACAGGTCAAACTTCTTGCAACTTATAACTTCTATAATCATAGTGCAACTTTTGATATGGTTTTTATCAAAGTTCTACATTTAGTGATTTAAACACCACATTATTGATTTTTAATGGTACCACATCATGGCTCAATACCACCAGCATGCCTAATGGGTGTGATTGAGAATCAAAATTGACAATTTGTGGTGACAAATAAATTCATATTTATGTATACATTCCAATGAAAATGGATTATTTTGCAAGGTTGTATTTAGTACAATGTGCCCTAAAACTAGAATTTAAGAGTTTTCCTGGTATTTTCAATTCGGCATTCAACGCCCCCTCTATAGTTGAAGTTATATCACTACTTCAATATGTAACCAATTATGATATCTTTCAAATATTTACATTATTATCTATGGCAACTTCTCCCTTTGGATCTAGTGGTTATTTATCCAAGTGGTTCTTTGTTACCAATGTCAATGTATTATGGGAATTTATTAATATTTGTAACTTAATTTACTCTTGATATTTATTGGAGTCATAAATACACCTGCAATATATTTATACACCCGAAGTTTTGGTTATGTGATGCCAAAGGTGTGTAACAAAATTTAAACTATGGATATCATAACATATTTGGATGTTTATAACGTCAATAAATGGATACTGGATATCAAATAAAAATAACCGAATGTGGATATGGCCAGGTTTTCGACATTTATTCAGTGAGATGCATGTCAAATAATCAATGTCACCTACTTGACGTTAATTTGATGTTATGTATGATCATTCACAATGTGTATTAGAAATTTTTCATGTCAAATACACAATGAAAAATGAACCCAAATGTAGTAGTGATATCAGCATTCATTCTCAAATAAGTCACACTATTACATAGATGTTCAAAGCAAAAGTATTGAATAGGAATGAATCTTGTGACAAGTGTGGATAAGTCGCATGTATTGAAGGGAAAACATTTGGGACCTCTCTCATTTGGTATTATAGGGAATGAACTATTATTACCTTGTGACATATACTCACAAGTTGGAGAGTGGAAATCTAATTCCTTGGCCAATAAATGAAATGGTGGATTTCAAGATAGGTTTAATCATAAGGGTTTAAGGAATTAATCAATCTAAATGTTCACTTTTAAAAATGAACCAAAATAAAAACATTATGTTTTTGGAATAAAATGTGAATGTGATCCATTATAGTTCATTAGAACCAAACTGTATTGTTATGGGAACAATTTCAAATCTTTTAGAAGGAGAGGCAATGCACTTTACACCACTAGATGGTAATGAATTTGGACTTTTAATAGAGAAAATCTTCATAAATTGTGAGAAATGCTTCATATCATAAGGTTATCTCCATAAATAGCATGTGAACCACTTGTTTGACCTTAATGGCTCCCCCTTAGATGTTATATTAAAGCAAAGTGAAAATAAAATTGAAGTCAAATTATGGGATGTGATAGAAGAATATTCTCTATAGTTGATGCATCCACCTATGGGTATTATTGATTTTTTCAATGTAAAAATTGTCACAACGTGACCATACAACTAACTAAAGCACTAATGGATGTGTGCATCTTCTAAAAGTAAGTTGAGTGAAAACTTGATTGAAACATTTGATGAAATTTCTTTCATTACAGGCATACACATTACACTTTTCTATAAAAATGATTGTATTTCTAGAACACTATTGGGGTAAATGGTTAAAGGTATTAATAAGGTGCATCCCATGAATGAAAATTCAAGAAAAGAATTTGTACTAAGTTATCTAGCATCAAATGCCATCATTTCCAAACAAGGAGAAATAAATAAGATAACTTTAATTAGAATGAATTTTGGCACTATATACTTTTCAAAATACATATGTTTTTCAAAATACATGGTATTGGGATAATATAATAATAAAAAAAAGTATTTTATACCACTATAAGTATATGTTTAAAAATAGTGACTTGAAGGAAGTGAATGGCAATATTGGATTGCAAAACTATATTCTAATGGTATTGCAACAATGGATAGTGTTAGTAAAATTGTGAAGAAAAATTCAAATAAGAATCTACATTTATTGCACTTAATATATCAGTATGGAACAAGGACACCCCTCAAATTATTGATTTCAAATATGACTCAATCTTTACTTCACTAAATGGTTAACGAAGACATGAAATTGTTGGATATTCATCAATTCTTGCAATCTAATTTCAACATAATAATGGGAAATCAATTTCCAATTGGCATAGTCACAAAGAATAACTTATTTACAAGGTGTAGTGATTATGTATTAATCACCAACAAAATTAGGGTTTCCACTGGTCTATTCAAAGTACAGCAATTGTGGGCAGTTAAAAATACTTGTAATCACTATACTACAAGTTTTCATATTGTTTTTCATGCTCATATATTGAGTTAAGAGAAGAATCCTAGGAATTAATTAAGCATTGTGTAGAAAATATGGACAAGGAAAAGAATTGTATACCAAGGTTGGGTAAGAAGGAAAAGGATATTAGTAGTTTTATGAATCTCCAAATTTCTCTTACTATCATGCTTACACATGGAAATGAGACCAGGGTTTTGGCCACTTCATACTTTCCTTTCTATAGATGGGTTCAAACTTCTCTATGATTTCATTAACTAAATGCTTCAAGCATCTCAAAGAACCAATGGTAGATCCAGGGATGATTTTAAGGATGGAAATTTATTTTAAAATGTAGAAACCTTGGCGAATCTTACTAATTCTTCATATGCAAACCATAAAATGTTTGCAATATTTTTGTAAAAATATTTAAATTTATAAGGATTTTATATAGTTTGTATAAAAGTTTGGCGATTTTTAAGGTAAAATAATTCTATCCTATATAATTTCGGCGAATCGTTTTTAGAATAGCGAATATTATTTTGGGAAAAACCATGGAAAATTAACCCATGAGCAAAATTTAGCCCCTAAAATCATCCATGGGTAGATCAATACAGGGATTTTTTTATACAATATGGGAACATCAAACCACCCATTACATGAAGTTCTATTACCAACCAAATATTATGAAAAATGTTTTTTCTACAAGAAATATGATATGAAAACACCTAAGGTAAGTGTTGATAATACAAACTATTATAGATCAAATAGAAATTGCCATTGATATTATTGTTGCAAATAGATCATTATTGAAGTTTAACATCCCTTTTAATATAAAGGAGGGTGTTTAACATTATTGAAATTGGTTTCCTCCCAATGGGACACACATATGAAGACATAGATTATATTATGGGAGGTTATCAACTCAAATAAAGTAGAAAGACATATTTTCACTAAAAACGATGATGGACACTTATTGTAACATCCCCGCTATTGAAACAAAGCTTAAATTTTTCATCCTTAAGGCCTAGATTTTTGTTTTTAAGGTTCCAGCTTTCCTCAAACAAGAATTTCGTCATTTCTAAATTCGCGATGCCATTTTATCATTTACTTTTGGACAACGAACGGAAAAAATTTACAAAAATATAAATTTTCCAGTGCCCTTTGAAAAAATTATTTAAAACGAATTGTAATTTTAAAATTTGCGATCTTTCTTAATTTAAAAGTTAAAGAAATCGGGATTCGGGGTTTTCCGCAAACAGATGATTGATGTAAATTGAATCACGAAAGCCCGATTCCCGATTTCCCGATACGTTTAAAATCTTAATTAAAACATGATTAGTTTAATCCCCTCTAAGAAAGGTTTAAAGTTAACATAATTACGTCGCGATTTCGGGAATCGTGGTTCTATGAGAGCGAGTCTCTTGTCATTGTGTTTCTCGAAATCCCGACTTCCGAAATCTCGATTCATAAATCATGTTAGATTAAACTAATTATGTTYTGGCCCTAATCATGATTTTTCAGTTAATTAAGATAAGTTAAGTCCTGTTTAAAACAAACAAGCTGTCGCGATTTCACGATTTCAGGGATCGGACTTCTTTAATAACATACATCTCGACATCAGGATTTCTGAAATCCCGATAGCGTCTAATCTCAATTAATTAAAGTAATAAAAAACATTTAAATTTTAATTCAAACATCGCGATTTCGCGATTTCGGCGATCGGGCTTCTTCGACGACATACCTTTCGACATCAAGACTTCTGAAACCCCGAAAAGTGATGTTTTCAGATTTAATCCATAATTAACACTAATAAATCCTCTTCCTAAAATAGGTTTAAAGTTAATCTTTCTTTAAGTGTTCATTAATGCTTAGTTTTCTGATTAAGTAAGTTTCTCGTTTTATTATGAAAAAACGAGAGCGCCTAAGTACGGACATTAAATACATATCTCCGAAAATATATTTTGCATTAAGAGCTTTAATTTCGTGACAGATGTACAAATCTCATTATTTTTAATATATATTCAAAATAAATGTTTGAACGTCTGTATTTTCATTTTAAAGCTGAGCTTATTCATCCACTTTCTGTGACAGGTTTTCAAGTCAAACGCAGAGCTATGGCACCTAAAAAAGCACCGAAGAAAAACAAAGACCCACAGGAAGGTGATATTATCTCTGATACTACCCCACATGCCATAAACTCCATCAAATCATGGGCTCAAATCTCTGAATCGCTGGAGTATGAGCTAAAGAATGCAGACCCAAATTCCCAAAATCATATACAGGACATTGTTGAGTCTGAGCTTCACAAGGTTGTTGCACGCCCACGGCTCGTGGCATACACTGATATGATCAGTTGGGCTCTAGATAAAGTGGATATCCCCACAAGGAGCATTCAGAACGAGCAAGGAGCTATCGTTGGCTCATTCAGGCGTGACCACATTCAAGTAATGTATAAACTCTCGCCAAATCATAAACACACCTTTAATGCTGAATTTTTAGCTGAATTTCAAAGAAAGGAATGTATTGAGGCAGACTATACATACCCTGATATAATTAGAGGATGGGCGAGGTCTGAAGCAAAGTTTAGGGCTGATACTCATGGAATTTATGCTACAGCCTCCTTAAACGAATATATGGTTTATATAGCCATGATGTTATGCAGACTTTTCGGGAAAAAAGATCCATGTCATTTTCATGCAGACTGGGTACCCTTCTTAGAGGAAGTTTCAGAAGGAAATGGTTTTAATTGGCATAAATTTTTGTCTGATAACCTAACGCAAGAAATTTTAAATTATAAAGCAGCCAAGTCAAAGGGACAACCAGTGTCATTTTATATGTCTGCATATATTATGGATGCAATCTGTTTTATGACCCCCTTTCCATTAATGAATTGGAGTTGGAGTTCTTCCTTCCCAGAGCCTGTTCATAAATACCACTCAGCCCTTTGGGAAGAAAATACTAAAGAAGCATTTTACGAAGTTTGTCATTTTGTCATTATTCCTATGCATAAATTATTTTTTGGATGCGAACCCCCTCGCATCTCTGATGCAGTCATAGAAAGTCTTAAATCAGTTGTCGACTAGTTTATTGAAGAAAATTTTTCCTATATTAGAGTTTATGGTTGTTCCATTCCCCCTCATGCACTCCCGAAATTCTTACCAGACAGATTGGTATGCAGAGAAGTAGCTCATCAGATAGCCAAGGGTGGTATTGGGTTGGAATTGAAAGCACTTCAGAAAAAAGCATGGACATATTTCCCTGTTCATGTCGAGAAATTTCCTTTATCAAATTTAGGCCATTCTAAGGTAGAGGCTGAGTCATTGGAAGAAGTGAAGCTAGTAAATATTGAACACAGAAAATATGACCCCTACCAAATAATAAGTAGGCATTACATACATTGTAATTTAAAGGCAT
>ML806837.1:0-36787 GCA_009831015.1 Picea engelmannii
CTTTATCATTACAAGTTAGTTTTTTGTGAGAATGTTAATTAACCTCGTTTTATTTCAGTGTTTATGCAGACTTATGAAGGAAGTATCAAAGAAGAGGATGAAGAAAGAGATAACATATTTATTTCATGTATGATCACTCATGACAGTGACAAAGAAATCATATTGTAAGTAAGTTTAAAAGTCTCGGAAGAAATAACTTATGTCATGACTTGCAAAAGTTAGACAACACAAGAAAAACGTATGATATGGTGACAGTCAGTGAAGACCAGACAATATCCGATATTTATATAGGAGCAGGAGGCTCCTAAAGATGCAGAACATAAGTATTCAAGATGAAGAAAAAAATGGATACTCAGATATAGTGGATGAGATGCAGGTAAATACAGGTTGCTCCAGTACCGTTCTTATAGATGCAGAGGGAGCAGTTTGATCCAGTATGAAGACAGAAAGAAAGAAATATTCGAACTCAAGAAAGCACCCAGGATATTATAGAAGAAAACTTCAAGGATGATGATTAGAAGCTATTAGCCTGGTGCAAGAGGGAGACATGTCTCCGAGTTTGAAATGAAGGATCGTGATTTTATGCAATTATAAAAGCAGATGGATGGTGCCCAGATATTTTGATCAAGATGAAAGCTATCCAGTATATGGATGGTGCCCAGCAAATGGGTAGCATGGTATTATACCATGGAAATATTTTGAACCACAAGAGAATTTTTTTTTTTGATTCCATAGCTAGACCTTTGTAGAGAAGGAGAAAGAGAAAAGACCTTCGTAAATAAGGAAAGAGAAATCCCACAGGTAGACCTTCATAGAGAAGGAAAAGAGAAGAGACCTTCGTAGAGAAGGGGAATGAGAAATTTTCCAAGGTTGGCCTTTGTCCAAGTGTTGAGTTTTGGATACTCTAGGGACATGCTAGAATACCCTCGTAGAGAGGGGTGTGACCACCCTCGTAAAGAGGAATGTGAATGTTTCTCTAAGGGGCAGTGGGAAGATACTCTCCTCTAGACAAGGATTGAGTAACCTGGAACACAAACCCTGACCATGTGGAATGGTTAGTTGGCTCTTGAGTTTTGCGTCGTGATCCTGCGTGGATCATGGAAAGGGAGTCTAGTCTTGCCCAGGCTATCATATTAGCTTCTCTAGTTCATGTGGGATGACTAGGAGTGAAGCTATGGTATTAGTCCTCCCCAGTGGATGGGTGAGATAGATGACTACAAGAGAAGGGAGAACATAAAAGGAATGGAAAAACTCATAGGACATCTTCTATGTGAATATAAGATATTTTATATGTGAAGATAAGAAAGAAGTATCTTCTGCGTGAAAACGAAAGAAAGAAAGAGTATCTTCTACGCGAAGATAAAGAGAACAAAACTTTTGATGATTTGTAGATATGCCATTCAATGATCATGATGCCAGATGACCAAGTGGATGCCTCAAGTTATCCAGTTAATGATGATTACCCAGTTGATGATGTTTCCCAGTTGATGATGTTATCTAGTGGATGTTGCTACCTAGTAGATGTCGACATCCAGTGACCTATCAAAAGATAAATAATACCCTTCTTGTTAAGAGGGAATGTTAAAATATTGTGTAACTGCAAATAATATTTTTATCCCCTTTTGTGGATAAAGATAAAATATATTTATTATTGATTAGATCAATATCCTTTTGTGGATTGATCATGTTGGGTATTGTAAACGACCAAATCCCCTTTTGTGGATTGGTCAAACCCTAATTGTAATCGGATAAATAAGAAGTCGGCCCCAGAATATATTAAAGGTGGTTATAACCGCCTAGAAGAAGAAGAAGTCCCTACCGGTGAAGAGACACTTCCACATGTGCCAGAATTGTATAAATAAGAGAGGTCAGCATCTCATTTAGACACACACTCAGCTCACTCATCTAGTGCACAAGTATTGAAGGAAGTTGCAGTTACCAGTTGCCAAAAGAAGGAAGAGAGAGAGGGGTGCATCCTTGGGAGAGGAATTTCTATGTTGTTTGGTTCATTGTCTTGGCATTGTGTTGGCTATCTATATTAAGGAAGTTTTGTTGGGTTGTCTTCCCCTTGAGGGTTTCCCAGGATAAATGCTTGTGTACTCTTGTGATTGTGTTTCTCTCAATGATCCTATCTATGCTATTGTTATCTAGTAAATTGAAAGTAACCTAATAATAGCAGAAACTTTAACAGATTGAAACCTGTGAAATATTTGTTTCCAATGCAAGGTATTGCTCTTCATGTTGTTTAACTATGTCATGCAAATCGGAGAAATCCTTCAGTGACCCAAACTCTAGTAGGTCAATTTTCTTCATTTCCTGATTGATTTTCTCCCAACGTTCCTCACACTCTCCCCATATTTCCTGCATTTTCCATTGAGGTTCCTGGACCATGCTTACCCAATGTTTAGCTACCTTCTTTATTCAGGTGATGTTGTTATCCATCAGCACTTGGATGCCATTCTCTTTTGTATCTCATCCCTTCTGCACTTCGTTGATGTAGTCTATCCATTCTAATGCTTGATGTTCCTTTTCATACCATCGTTGCATGTCTTTACAGGTTTCCATCCCCATGAGGGTATCTTCTTGGAAATTAGTTATGCGAGCGATGAAGAGATCTCTTTCACTAGTGAATTGTTCATACATTTCTCAGAAATCACTCTTCAGGAGTACCATTTCCTGTGTCAAATTATGGTAATATTTCACTTGATGTCGCAAATGGTCCAGTTCTTTCTTCATGGTGGCTACCTCCCTTTCATCCCTTCTTTCCCTATCCAAAGTAGCATCGGTTATAGCCATACCTACTCTGATTAGCTCAGTCATCTTAGCATTTTCTGTGTCAAGCAACGTTTCCTCTATGGTTATAAGAAGTGTGTTATCGAGTGTGAGCCTCCTTTTCTTGGTATTTCTTCTCATTACATCTTTCCTTTTCATGTCATAAGAAATTGTCTGTATATCGGTGATTTCATCTACTGGTTCAGGAATCTGTTTATCTACCCAGGATAGAGTATTGCCTAGGCTTCCTATCATATAGAGATGTTCCATGATAGGTTCTCTTAGTTCCTTGGAAGGGGAAACTTATGCATGTTCTGGTGACTTGGGCTCCTATTGTTGCTTGTTGGCTGGTGGAGTCTTGGTCCTAGATGGGGAAGTAGGCAAAGGATCGATTAGTTGGGGGTTCGGCTGTTGAGATTTTGATTTATGGCTATTGTGTTTCTTCTTCTTATTGACCGGCACCCAAGTCATTCTTGGAGCTATCATTTTGAAGTTTTGTTCCCAGATGATCAAGAAGTTTAGTTTCCAAAGTGTTCTATGTCTGATTGTCACCTTCCTCTGGATTTGGGATCAAAACATCGAAAGTTGGAGCAGATGTTTCCCCTGGATCTTCCTCTTGTGTAATCGGTACTGGGGTTATGCGTGAAGCTTCTAAACCTTCCTCATCATCATATATGGTGATTAAATCTATGATGATAGTAGGCCTACATGTCCTGCATGATGATCTTGCTGACCTTCGTTGAGTCGTAGTAATCATCGACGATCCTACCTGTGGTGACATAGGGTTGGGGTTTTGTTGGTCAGCGGTCTCCTCTAATGGAATTTTTCTATGCTCCATTTATCTATTCTTCAAGGTGGCTTGTATGGGTCGGGTTATTCCTCAAGGGTCCTATCAGAGGATTAAGTGGAGGATCTTCTCCAAATCTTTGTATAGATCTTTCGGCTTCTTCTAGTAACAACATCCCCCTCCTTTGTACCTATGTTACTTCTACTGATTTGTTTTCTTCTCTTACCCTAACAGCTTCTTTACCTGTCGGTTATATTGTTTCAACCTACTCATCCATAGTCATCTCTTTGAATCTGGTCATACTGGGGTTATCCCTTCTATGGATCACCTCCTCCCAGTCCTAGGCGCCCTCTGTAAATATTTCATCTTCAAAACTATATTGAGCATATGGCCAATAGGAGAATAACCGCGACATGTGTTGGGGAACTAAACCCTTCGGATCATGCTTGTGAAAGAGGCCTATGGGGAATCGATAATCAAGTTTATTTAACCCCTCTTGTTTCGTTTGTGTGTCTTTGACCATATAAAATCCTATATAAAATCCATAGGGAATGAAAGCTATCTTCTTATCCTTTACCAGGGAAGCATTATAACCTTGTAAAATAGTTTGGTAACAAATATCTCCCAATATGATATGATCTGGGACATTAACGGGGAGTAGGTGGGGTGCGCCAATAGCTCCAAACACCTTGATATAGGTGCTTGTCTCTTCGAAGTACCAGTGGCCAACCTTAGCTATCATCTTCTTTGTTGTCATCAAAATCCTAGGGAATTCCTTTCTAAAGATAATGAAGTATATCCTGGCTATGAACCCATCACAGATCATGCCATACGATCTTTTGTACCTATTCTCCCATAAGATACTAAAATAAATATGTACATGTAATTCAGCAATATGCCAACTTAAATTCATACCTGTGAAAACATTCCTTGCGTAGATTATGTCCAGCAAGTAGGATACCATGTAGAAGATTGGAATTTCTCCTTATTTCGGTGTCTAGGCCTGTAGGATATTAATACTCAGCTGCTTAGCGATAATGGCTCCCCAATTGAAACTACTCCCGGAAATCATCACGATATACGCCAAGGGCATCCAATCTTCTAAAAAAATTGAGCAATCCTTTTCTCCATATAATCGGAATATCAAATCCATTAAATATATGTAGGGCTCTCTCAGATTTATTGTGTTATAACAGCTAGTGTTTATGTTTGTGAATTTTTTGTCTTCTCTCAACCATGACGCTAGTAACCTAATGTTGTCATGATACTCATAAAATTTAACCACGAAATATGTGTTTAACCTCTCCTCTGGGTCCCTGAGTTTATAATACTTTTGTACCTCAACTGGAAGGAAAACACCAATGCATTCACCCTCTGCATTGTTTATCGTGCATTTCATTGTATCTACGTGGTCAATTATCCATCCTAAAATTTTGATGCAAAGCATAACTTGGGTCCAACAAGCCACCATGTGCAGGTATGATCTCTTAATGTTCGGTAACACTTTATCATCCAATATTATGACATCCTCCTCCCGATTGATTTTTCTATATAAGTCTCCCCAATGCGGGAGCACCATTTTAGATCTAGTACTTGTCTCTGTATCATCAAACACCGGAGATTGGGAAAATTCATTTTTGGTGGAAGTGTGGATAATCGATTATGTCTTTGAGACAAAATCAAGTTCTCTTGTAGCGCCCGGTGTAGAAAATTCGTTGACCTCTGCTTCCTTATTTTTGGGCATTCTAGGTGATCTCCTGGTCGTTGGCTTTCTTGGAGGCATTTTCCCGTTGAAAAATAAAATTTACGGTAAGCTGCCAGCCAACCATGACAAGTGTTATTGACACAATCATAGGCATAGAATTGATAAAGACAATGCTTACCTCTTCCTCACAAGAGATTAACCTAGTTTTACTGGTAATTAAATTCAGAGAGTGGGTTGTAACCTCCTCGATGCTTGCTCTTGCTTCTTTTTCTGCTTCAGGAGGTGAGTAATTTGCAAACAGAATACCATGTTTGGGTATGACCTTGTACATTTAAGCAGAAACAATACTTACCTTGTCGCATCAAGTCTTAAATTCAGGATTGTAAATGTGATTTGCTCAATTTATTCCAGAATGTGCACCATGTTTAGGATTAAATGTAATGCAAGTTGGTGGTGCAGGAGCGGGTTTTAGTAGTTCATCCGCAAATTCAAATTCCAATGGTTGGTTGGTGCACAAGATTGTAGTGTAGGTTGTGCAAAGATTTAATTTGTTTACCAAAACAAAGAATTTTGTCTTACGTTGGCTAGGGGTGTCCCATCAAATCAACAGGCCTTTTCGTTTTCACAAGAAACTAGTATGATTAGCATCGAGAGAAAAAAAACAAGGTCTTTTGAATGGGACAATAGCACGGTTCAGCCAGGATTGTTGGTGTAGAATGAAAAAGGTTCGATGAAAAACCCCGACGTTCGGTGACCTATTAGTCTGTCGATAGTAAATGAATGAATCGGCGTCTGGATTTTTCCTTGGACATTGTTTCGTTGATACCTTTAGGAAAACGTTTTGAATCTTATTAAAATCGTTGTACAACGTTGATGTGGAAATGCTAACATGGAAGTACAGATATGACACAAGGAACCTCAAAAGATGACATGGGAAAGAGACTGATTCATACAAACTATTTATGTGGAAAAGACACGTGGCTTATTGATTTTGACCTCTTCATGAGAAACATTTTTCGGCATCGGTGACTTTCTTTAGACATACATCCCTAGCCAAAGCGTCCTATCCTATCGATGCCGACGACATATCAACGATCAGCAAATTGGTGACTTGTTATGGTTTTCCACATTTGTGATTTATATCTAGGATTTCGTCGATGCAGAAAACTTATCAGCTATATTAAAGAATTGTATTATAGACCATAAATTTTCGATCAATGACCATTGAAAAAGTTTAAGCCGTGTACATTTTAAGCCTCTCATGCCATGTTACTCAAAAAAAATGAATCCGTCAATAACTTCAAGCCAAAAAATAATAACCGATAACAAGACTCAATAACAACATATAAATTCATCCATCCCACAATACTGACTCTGATTCAAAAAATGATAAGTAGTACCTAAAAAGAAAGAAATTTCACAAAATATTTTAAGGTGTGTTGAGTGCTCAACAAATGGTGATTTTCTGGGCGAAAATAGAATATATGTTCCATCCCTCATGCTTAGCATGTGAAAATTGGTTGAGAAACCCTCTGGATTTATTCTATTCCTTGTCAACATAACCTTTTATATCAATGTGTACACAAGTTCTCAGGTTCACAAATCTGGATCTGGCTATGGGATTTAGCTTTATCACCCCCTTTCATTTTAACCTCAATCAATGCCCTTTCTAGATAAGAGTCGGGCAGGGCATGCATTGGCGTGAGGCATTTTAGACACCATTCTTTTTCTTATGGTGTTTCTCCACTACCAATGAGTGTCATAGCCCCGACAGAGTCACTACGGCATCATAGACCTTTCTCTTCTACCAGCAAGCATCCATTGCCCCGACGGAGTTATCTCCATACCCTCTTGGAATTTTTAAACTTTTTAATATAGATCATTTTATTCTGGCAGAAATTCCAAGTGTGATTCAGAGAGGAGGATATATGTTTTTGACAAGGTGAAAGTATTAAGGTGGGGCCTTTCCTGGCTCTGTCCATAGGTACATGTGATTATTTCCATCTAGTCATTTTTTCATTTAGCTTTACCAGGCCACTAGGTATATATTTCATTGCTTCCCTAGGTAGTATGCTTACAAAGACAAATATGATTTTTTGGAAAATTGTACTTGCCCGACGTCTCTTGTTTTGCATGTAAGTGTAGGTCAGGAGCAGAGTTTGTTTTAATGTATTTATTAAAATCAACCACTTCTTTATAGAACATAATTCATTGAAAGAAAATAACAAGAAAAAAAATAATAAAAGGGAGTTTGCATTCGGTCTTCCCTAAACCCACACACTCATCCTGATCAAAATGTATGCTAGAAAGAAACGAAACTCAACAAAGCATCAAAAGACACTTTTTTTTTGTTTTGTTTTATAGGAGAAGTATTGTTTTAAGGCTTGGCCATTCACCGGGAGGGTGTCGGATTCCCCCCTCAGATTTTGCAACCGGTATATGCCTGCCCCGATCTTCTCAGCCACCTGAAAAGGTCTAAGCTATAGATTTTGGAACTTTGAGTGTTTTCCTTTGGACTCGTTTGCTTTATCCCACTTCAAAACTAGGTCTCCTACTTCAAAAAATTTCCCTTTGTCCTTATGTTTGTCGAACCATATTTTAACTACTTGCTGATGAGCGGTGAACTTAAATTTATCATTTTCTCTTTCTTCATCCAGCATGAGAATTGTATCAATCCTTTGCTATAAAGTGGATGAGGGTTGACCTCTTGATTCCTGGGAAAGCTATAAATATGGAAAGTACAATCCATTTGGAAGAATGGATTCTTTCCCATATACCAAAAAGTACGAATAGTTTCCTATGGCTTCTTTAGGTGTTACTCTATCGGCCCATAGGGCATTATGAAGTAGATTATGCCAATTTATCTGATTTTCAACAACTGTCTTTTTCAGAATTATCACCAGGTTTTTATTAGTTGACTATGCTACCCCTTCCCTTACGGATAATAATTTGCAGAATATCTTATTATGATCCCCTTATCAAGGGTGAATTATGTCAAGCGCGTGGAAGAAAATTAGGCAAAATTGTCGAAAACAAGAACAGAGGGCATCCCAAACCTTGTTATCAGTTGTTTCTCTGAAAATTGGATCAGTACCTTTTCATTAATGTATGTGAGATGGGTAGTCTATGTCCACCTTGTGAAATAATCTGTTGCAGTCAAGATATACTTATGTTGTTTTGAAGAATTGGGATTAATTTCTCCTATGATGTATATTCCCCATTGCTCGAAATTTTTGGATATGGTCACTGGCTGGAGTGGAATGGATGTTGTCTTTTCCCTACTGGTGCTCACTTGACAAGATTTACATTTCATGACATATACATGAGCGTCCCTGAACAATGTAGGCCAATAATAACCATCCCTTAATATTTTGTGAGTCATGGTTTCTCTTGCAAAATTTCCACCTACTGGCCTGTCATGGAGTTCTTTGATTACCTTTTGTGCATCATCATGTTCAATACATCTAAGGAGTACTCCATCATAGTTTACGTGGAAAAGCACAGAATTTATGAGGCGATATTGAGCAGATTTTAACCTGAGGGCTCTCCTTTCTCTAGGGATAGGATTTTCCAGACAGTTCCATGATCTAGGAGATAAGACAAGTTTCCATACCAGGACTGTTGCTTGGGAGGTATGTATAAGGCTTCGCCACAGCATAATGACAGCTCATTTTCCCAACCGGGGTCTTCTGCATTAATCAGATATTGGGCTTTAACGACCAATTTACACAATCGTTGACCTTTGACTATTTTGGCAGGTTTTATGTCTAAATCAAATTCTTGGAAGACTTCCATCCAATTTCCCCTTGTTTCTCCCATCTCCTGTTGAGTAAACAGAGATCGGACCACTGGATGAGGTACTATGACTTTAGTGTGATTCTTCAAGATGTAGGATCTGAAATGTTTGACTAATTTATATACTGCATAAGTCTTTTTGTCTATACCAGGGTATTTCAGTTTGGCTCCTTGGAGGTTGGTGTTCGTAAAGGAAACTGGTGCTTCATTTTTTTCATCATCCTTTTGAGTAAGTATTGCAGCCAAGGCTTGGTCAGAAGCAACGGTATAAAGAAAAAAATATTTGTTGAAATTAGGGCTTCGTAACACTGGTGCTTGGGAGATGTCATTATTTATGTTATTGAAAGCACATTTCTTCTCTTCATCCCATTTAAAATCTGCATCTTTGTGAATCATTATTTGTAAAGGCTTGACGGTTTCAGTGAAATCAGGAGTGAATTTTCTTACAAAATTGATTTTTCCAAAGAACGATTACATGGCCTTTTTGTTGTGAGGCAAAGGGAGTTCAGCTATCGCTTTTATCCATTCAGGGTCAATGCTAATTCCTTCTTGAGATATTATATGACCTAATCATTTTCATTCCTCAAAACCAAAAATGGTTTTCTTAGGGTTCAAAGATATTCCATACTTCCTACACCTTTCAAAGATTTGAGTCAAATGTTGAATGTGGTCTTCCTTATTTTTTTAGTATATCGTTACGTCATCTAAATAGACTACCACACAATTGTTAATCAATCCCTAAAAATCTATGCCCATGGCCCTCTATAAATTTCCTCATGCGTTAATCAACCCAAAAGGCATGTGTTTATAAACAAAGGTTCCCCACTTGGTCCGAAAAGGTAGTTTTTAATCGATCATCTTCTAAAACTAGGACCTGTTTATACCCCGAGAAACCGTCAAGCAGGGAAAAAATTTCATATCTGGATATTGTCTGTAGGATTTGTTGCATGGGTGGGACTGGATAGTTATCTTTCTTCTATGCTATGTTAAGGTTTCTGAAATCCACACACAAACGGATCTCCCCAGACTTCTTTCTGACAGGCACCATATTGGCTACCCATGCAGAGTGTCTTACCTGAAAGATATTCTTGGCATCTAATAATTTCTTCAGCTCTTGGTACATTAGAGGTTCCATAGATGGGTGGTACTTCCTAAGCTTCTGTTGGAAGGGTTTTATTCCATATTTCAACAGGATCGTATGTTGGATAATGTGAGTATCGTATGTTTTCAATTCTTTGTAAAACCAAGCAAATACATCTTGATATTGTTTAAATAGTTTAAGATAAGCCTTATTGTCTTATTTGGAAACTGTCTTTCCTAGGTTGACATTCTTGGGATTCTCATGGGGGCCTAGGTTTATAGTTTCGTATATAGGGCATTATCTCCCTGTTTTTTCATTCCTTGGCCCTCTAAATCTTTCCCTTAGGTCAAAAAGGTTCTCCAGATTGGCCACTCTTTTTGGTATTGTGTGAAACTTTGGTTTGTCATCAGAGTGATATGTTTCTCTCTTCTACTCATGGATATTTGATTATGTGAGTATTTTTTGGAATATTTCATCGTCAATGGCCAAATCCTTGAAATTCTCTTGATTAGTTAGGAAATCTACAATATGTTCATCCCCTTCAAAAACTTTCCAATTAGAAATGTTGTTAGGCACCGACGGTTTGTAGAGTAATTTGACTGTGAACCTTGAGGCTTCATAGTCTTCTAAAGGAGATAATATTGAGGTTGTGGTGGCTAAAGAATCAACAAGAGTATTTTTTGTCCTGGGAACAATGGTAATGTTGAAGGCCTCAAAATTGTCTATTAACATGTGCACCTCATGTTGGTAATTTCTTAAGTGAGGTGAATTGCGGTGGATAGTATTTCTTACTTGCCTAACGATAATTTTGGAGTCTCCAAAAACTTTCAATTCTTTGATGTTTAAGTCGATGGATTTCTTTAGTCCCTAGACTAGAGCTTCATATTTAGTAGTGTTATTAGTGCATTCAAATTCTAATCTACAGGATAAAAAAAAAAAATCCCCTTTAGGTCAATGAGTATGCATTTTTCTCCCGACCCTTCTTGCGATTTAGAACCATCAAAGTACAGTGTCCAAATTTGTGGGGGGGAATTACTAAATTCTTCATGTCTAGCTATTTTTTCACTTTCAACCTCCTTGTTTGCTATTCCCGTCTGAGAATCTTGACAGAGGATTCTTTCCTCTGTAGCAGCTAGTAAGTCTACTTGAAAAACCATTTTGGAATTTTGATTGGGAGGGATGTCAGACACGTGAGGGGAGAAATTACTGAAGTCAGAATCACAAGAGTAGTTTCCTAACACAGGGAACTTTGTCGACGAGGGTTCATTTGGGGTCTTTCAATTAGTGATGGTATGTTGAGATATCTTTCTCTGTAGATCTTGATTATATTTGTATGTCCTTTTAATGGAAACCAAAGGTGAGCCCAGTCGGTACTAAAGTATCTGTTTAATTTCTCGGACCAGTCTCGGCTAAGTAGCAGTCCATAGGCCTTTGGGATGTCTACTACGATTATGTCAATTACTTGAACAAATTTGGGGTGTGTATAATTTCTAATCATGACATAGTTAAGTTCCCCAATGACCTTTACATGAGTCCTATCTAGTTGTATAACGTGTTTATCACTTTTGAGCAGGGTTGCATTCAATTTCTTGCAGATTGACAATGGCATGACATTTGAAGATGCCCATGAATTGACTAGGCAATTATGTATATTTTTGTTAAAAACTTCAAACGTCAAGAGGAAAGGAGGAACAAAAGGCCTTCCCCTTTTGTCTAAAGATAAATCATTCACACTTGGCTTATTTGTTAAATCCGTGGGAGATGGGACTTTACTTTGATCAGTGTTTGTCATAGGGGTATCTATTGATTTCAAGGCCTGTAACAGAAAATCCTTTGTTGAGGGATCCTACACATGTCCATGACAGACACAATAGCCTTCATATTCTTCAATTCTTATACCACATTGTAGTCTAGTTTAGGAGCTTCCCGGGTGTGTATGTTTGTGGGGTTCCTTTGGGGAGAAAATAACAGTTTGGGGTGATCTGTCACTAGTTTCCCTCTAGATAAATGAGCAGTGGCAGGATCACTTTGGACAGGTTGAATTGTACCCTGCGTCTGTACAACTAGAAATTTAGCGGGAGGTCCCTCCACTTCAGTGACGTCGTTGAAAGGCATCAGGTGGTTGGAATCCCATAACAGCATGGTTGTCCCTTCCAGTGTCACTTGACTCTCTTGATTGATGGCATTTATTTTTGAACTATTGGGTTGTTCAGTTAGAGAGAATTCATCTAGGAATCGATTAGCCATTAGATTCATAGCATGCAACCATTGAGGGTAGTCGCTTTCTTAATGGTTTTCTTGGTGATATGTGTAGAAAAATTCAGATGCTACATTCCCTACGTCGACGTTTAGGTTAGTTGGGGGAGGTTCTATAGCTTTGAAGGGTGGATTTCTTTTTAAAAAGGTTTATAAGGTCTTTGATTTTGGTTTCCCTCCCCATCACTCCTTTTCATATCTACGATCTCATTGGATATTTTTTTGATCATCCGCTACAAGTTTTTCAAATCCCCTCCCTCTTTATCAAGACCTTGTTCTGTTTGTTTTCCCGGGGGTTTTGTTAACAAAAGTCCTCTCTTAGGTAGAGGTTTGGTTTCCTTCTTTATTAGTGAGATATTACCTTATTTGCATCCTTTCATTTGGAATTCAATCATTTTAGATTCTTCAAAATTTTCAGCTAAAGTATGTTTGGTAGCTCTTTTTACAAACATGGAAATAGAAGTTGGGAGAGCATTAGCATATACTTCAATATGAAACTCCTGAGTAGGTTTAGCCTCGGGTTGGAATTTGTTCAAAATGGTGGTAAACCTTTGGTTGAAATATTTAACCATTTCTTTTGGACTCATAGTGGCGGTGAAAAGTTCAGCCATTAAATCTCTTGTGGTAGTTTCTTCGGAAAATTTGTCCAAAAAATCATTTTGAAACTTTGTCCATCTAATTATAGAACCAACTATAAGGTTAAAATACAAAGTCGAGGCTGAATTTTAAAAGGTGTAAGGAAAAATTCTACACACTATGTCTTTGTGTTGCACATTCATCAACCTAATAGCCAATATGAACTTCTTAATATGGTCCTCAGGTAATTTGGATGTTTCTAGGCCAAATTTAGGAAGTAATTTTTCTGGATGTCTGTGTAGGTTATGCACTCGTCCTAGGGATCAATAGAGCATCTCTCGCCAACCATGGTTGATTGTATTGAGGTTGATTTTCTCCTCCTCCATTGTTATTATTATTATCCTCCATGTCTTATGATTCAAAGCCTAGGAAATCTGAGTTAGAACCTTCTTCTTTAGATTCAAAATCATCAGGTTCAGAGTAGTTACCAGTTGAAGTTTCGGGTATCAGATTAAGGGGTTGTTCAATCTCCGTGAGGGAAAAATCTATCAGGTCTTCTACCGTGTGAAGAAATACCTAGTTAGGGGTGTCGACAACTGGTCTTCTTATTTTTTTTCTTCAAGGAAGTAAAGGAGCTAAAGGTAATGCTCTGATATGTCGGGCATAAGCTCTAGTGATTCTCATGAACTTATTTAACTCTTCATGGTGAAAATCATAAGCTATTTCAGGGTACAAATGTTCTTCGTCTTTGTGTTGAGGTGAGTTACTCGTATTGAGAGTACTCTCTGTATGTGGGTTCTCTCAAGAGTGACTAGCCATGCATGTGGGATATTTTGAATCTATAGTTTATGCATAATATATTATCAAAAATATTATTAGCCATTCATTTAGTCCCTTCATCTAGTGCCAATTCTGTTGAGGGGTATGAGGTCCCTTTAACTCAACAAAAGGAACCAAACCCACTTAAAATGCCCAATTATAATCGTAAGCGTTTGATGACTGGTAAGGTTCTCCAAATTCGTGATATGGTTGGAATTATCGATGGGATTTAATTGTGATTCACAAATGTGTCTTTTTTGTGAAACCTTCCCTCGGGATGGGTAGTTATCTTTTTGGTTATTTTCTAATATTTATAACAAAGAAAGATAGAGCTTAATATAAATGGCAGAGGGAATTTAACCTTAGCATGCAGACGAAGAAGATCTAAACTACTTCAAACCATCATTAATACCATTTTGATTAGTGAACATTCAGCATTGTCTGAGATAATAGCTATAGAAAAGAAAACATACACGTGACAAGAAGCTAGTCCAAGAAAAGTAATTTTCGGTGCTCTATTATCAATCACAGGTTAACACAATCGATTTATATTCATGAACTAGAATAAAATAATTGTTACAGCATTATAAGATAACTTTAAATAGTAGATACAACAACTCTTACTCAATCCAGTAGCAATATATTGAATACGAAGACATATATATTCCCCCTCGGTCCAATCACATTCAGGCCTTAGATGATAGAAGTTTCTTTGGTTCTAAACAAAACTTCTTAATTGAAATAAATTGCACAGAAATAGTTCTTTTACAAAATTCTAGAAAAGTCTTTCTCTCCAAAACCCTCGACCCTTTGACCAAGGTCGGTGCCCTTATTTATAACAAAAAATAACTAAGCTAAAAATAGCTACTAAAGTTGTGTTAAGTTAAGAAACTGCAACGTGGCAGATCCCATCTTTTTGTTCTTGTTTTCTCTTATTTTGATCATCTAGTGGTTTTACTAAAGTGGATTGTTCTTCTTGTACTCTGACCACTTGATGAAGAGACTTCGCATGTATTTTCATATGGGAACCTGTGCTAATCCATTGGAGCGGAGAGGACCTCCTTTATCTCTATTGCATGTTCCTTATACTTGATTAGCTTGACACTTAAGCCTTGTAGGAATGCAAGAGATTTAATCAGAAGTTGCATTAACTTCTTCACTTAACTCGGGATCATGCTTGAAACCTGCGAAATCTCTTCTTCCCATGCAAGGTCTTTCTCTTCTTGTTGTTTAACTACGTCATGCAAATTGGAGAAATCCTCTGCTGGACCAAACTCTGGTAGGTCAATGTTCTTCATTTCCTGATTGATTTTCTCCCAACTTTTCTCTCGCTCTCCCCATCTTTCCTGAATTTTCCGCTGAGGTTCCTAGACCACGCTTACCCAATGTTCAACTCCCTTCTTTATTCGAGTGATGTCGCTATCCATCAGCACTCAGATGCCATGCTCTTTTGTATCTCGACCCTTCTACACTTCGTTGATGTAGTCTATCCGTTCTAAGGCTTGATGTTCCTTTTCATACCATCGTTGCATGTCTTTACAGGTATCCAGCCCCATGAGGGTATCTTCTTGGAAATCAGCTATGTGAGCAGTGAAGAGATCTCTTTCACTAGTGAATTGTGCATACATTTCTTGAAAATCACTCTTCAGGAGTACCACTGCCTGTGTATAATTCTAGTAATATTCTGCTCGGTGTCATAGATGGTCTGGTTCTTTCTTCATGGAAGCTACCTTCCTTTCATCCCTTCTTTCCCTGTTGAAAGTAACATCAGTTATAGCCATACCTGCTACGATTAGCTTAGTCATCTTATCATTTTCTATGTCAAACAACATTTACTATGTGGTTATAAGAAGTGTGTTATCAAGTTTTAGTCTCCTTTTCTTGGTAGTTATTCTCATTACATCTTTCATTTTCATGTCATAAGAAATTTCCTGTATATCGGCGATTTCATCTACTGGTTCATAAATCTGTTAATCTCCTCGGGACAAAGTACTGCCCAGGCTTCTTATTGTATAGATATGTTCCATGGAAGGTTCTCTTAGTTCCTTGGAAGGGTAAAATTCTACATGTTTTGGTGACTTGGCCTCTTATTAGTGCTCGTCAGTTGCTGGAGTCTTGTTCCTAGATGGGGAAGTAGGAAAAGGATCAACATTAGCTGGGGGTTCGGCCATTGAGATGTTGATTTCTATATGTTATGTTTATTCTTCTTGTTCACCAGCACCCAAGTCATTCTTCGATCTATCCTTTTGAGGCTGTGTTCCCAGTTGATCAAGACGTTCAGTGTATAAAGTGTTATGTGTCTCATGGTATCCTTCCTCTGGATTTGGGATCAAAACATCGAAAGCTGGAGCAGATGTTTCCCCTGGATCTTCCTCTTGTGTAATTGGTATCAAGGTTATGCGTGAAGCTTATGAACCTTCCTCATCATCATATATGGTGATTAAATCTATGAGGAGAATAGGAATACATGTCCCTCCTGATTCTCTTTATGACCTTCATTGAGTCGTAGCATTCATCGGCGATCATGCCCGTGGTGACATAAGGTTGGGGTTTTGTTGGTCAACGGTCTCCTCTGGTAGAATTGTCTGCGATCCATTTATCTCTTCCTCAAGGTGGCTTGTATCGGTCTGGGAAATCCTCAAGGGTCCTATCAGAGGATTAAGTGGGGGATCTTCTCCAAATATTTGTATAGCTCTTTCAGCTTCTTCTAGTAACAGCATCCCCCTCCTCCATGCCTCTGTTGCTTCCACTGCTTTGTTTTCTTCTCTTACCCTAAGGGATTATTGAGTTTTATATTCTATCATTTCAACTTTCTCATCCATATTCATCGATTTGAATTAGGTCATACTAGGGTTTCCCTTCTATGGAGCACCTCCTCCAAGTCCTTGGCGCCCTCTGTAAATATTTCATTTTCAAAACTATCATGAGCATATGGCCAATAGGAGGATACCTACGACGCGTGTTGGGGAACTAAACCCTTCGAATCATGCTTTTGAAAGTGGACTGTGGGGAACTGATACTCAAGTTGATTAACCCTTCTTATTTCTCTTACACGGTGTTCTTGACCATATAAAATCCTATATGAAATCCATAGGGAATGAAAGCTCTCTTCTTATCCTTTACCAGGGAAGCATTATAACCTTGTAAAATAGTTGGGTAACAAATCTGTCCCAATCTGAGATGATCTGGGACATGAATGGGGAGTAGATGGGGTGCACCAGTAGCTCCAAACACCCGGATATAGGTGCTTATATCTTTGAAGTATCAATGGCCAACCTTAGCTATCATCTTCTTTATTGCCACCAAAACCCTAGGGCATTCCTTTCTAAAGATAATGAAGTATATTCTGGCTATGAACCCATAACAGATCATGGAATACGATATTTTGTACCTATTCTCCCATAAGATACTCAAATAAACATGTATAGGAAATTCGGCAATATGCCAGCTTAAATTCATACCTGTGAAAACATTTCTTGCGCAGATTGCATCCAGTAAGTAGGATGTCATGTAGAAGATTGGAACTTCTCCTTCTTTAGTTGTCTAGGCCTGTAGGAGATTAATACGCATCTGCTTGGAGATAATGTCTCCCCAATTGAAACTACTCCCGAAAATCACCACGGTATACGCCAAGGGCATCCAAGCTTCTAAAAATTTTGAGCAATCCTTTTCTTCATATAATCGACATATCAAAGCCATTAAATACATGTAGGGCTCTCTGAGATTTACTGTGTTATACCAGCTAGTCTTTTTGTTTGTGAATTTTTTGTCTTCTCTCCACCATGAGGCTAGTAACCTCTTGGTGTCATGATACTAATAAAATTTAACCACGAAATATATGTTTAACATCTCCTCTGGGTCCCTAAGTTTATAATACTTTTGTACCTCAACTGGAAGGAAAACAAAACACATTCACCCTCTGCACTTTTGATCGTGCATTTCACTGTATCTGTGTGGTCAATTATCCATCCTAAAATCTCGATGCAGTGAAGAAATAGGGTCCGACAAGCCACCATGTCCAGGTATGATCTCCTAATTTTTAGGAACACTTGATCATCCAATATTATGACGTTCAATTTGTTGTGGGGAGTGAACTCTAGGTAATCCTCCTGACTAATTTTGCTATATAAGTCTACCCAATGCAGGAGCACCATTTTAGATCCAAGGCTTGTCTCTGTGGCGTCGAGTGTCAAAGGTTGGGAAAATTCCTTTTTGTTGGATGTGCAGATAAGTGATTATGTATTTGAGACAAAATCAAGTTCTCTTGCAGCGCCCGATGTAGAACCTTCATCGACCTCTGCCTCCTTCTTTTTGGGTGTTCTACATGAGCTCCTAGTCATTGGCTTTCTTGGAGGCATTTTCCCGCAGAAAAAGAAAATTTACAGTAAGCTACCATCCAACCATGACAAGTGTTATTGATTCTAACGTAGGTGTAGAGATGATAAAGACAATGCTTACCTCTTCCTCGCAAGAGATTAACCTAGTTTTACTAGTAATCAAAGTCGGAGAGTGGGATATAACCTTCTCGATGCTTGCTCTTGCTTCTTCGTATGCTTCGGGAGGTAAGCAATTTCCGAACAGAATTCCATGTTTGGGTATGACCTTGTAAATTTAAACAAAAATAATACTTACTTTGTCGCATCAAGTCTTAAATCCACGAGTGTAAATGCAATTTTCGCAATCTATTCCAGAATTTGTACCATTCCTAGGATTAAATGCAACGCAGGCTGGCGGAATAGGAGTGGGTTTTCTTAGTTCATCGACAAATTCAAATTCCAATGGTTGGCCAACACGCAAGATTTTGGTGTAGGTTGCACAAAGATTTAATTTGTCTACCAAAACGTAAAATTTTGTCTTACCTCGGCTAGGGGTGTCCCATCAAATCACCAGGCCTTTTCGTGTTCACAAGAAAATAGTATGATCGGCGTCGAGAGAAGAAAAAAACAAGGTATTTTGAATGGGACAACAGTGCGGATTGGCCAGGATTGTCGGTTTAGAATGACGAAGGTTCAATGAAAAATTCTGGTGTTTGGCAACCTATCAGTCTGCTGCTAGTAAATGAGTGAATTGGCATCGGTAGTTTTCCTTAGACATTGTTTTGTTGATACCTTTAGGAAAAATTTATGACATCGATTAAACCGGCGTACAACGTTAACGTGGAAATTTTGACATGGAAGTAAAAATATGATATGGGGAACCTCAAAAGATAGTGTGGGGAAGAATCTAAGCCATGCGGACTATTTACGCGGCAAAGACACGTGGCTTATTGATTTTGACCTCTTCGTGCAAAACATTTTTCGGCATCGATGACTTTCTTTAGAAATACATCCCTGGCTACAGCGTCCTATCTTGTCGATGTCGATGACATATCGGTGATCAACGATTTGTGTCGATCAATGTTTCGTCATTTCGACCCTCAGAGTTCGTCGATGCCGAAAATGTATCGGTGATCGACGATTTGTTATGGTTTTCCGCATTTGTGATTTATATCTAGGATTTTTCCAATGCCGAAAAAGTATCGGCTATGTTAAAGAACTGTATTATAGACCATAAATTGTAGATCAACGACCATTGAAAAAGTTTAAGCCGTGTACATTTTAGGCCTTTCATGCCATGTTACTAAAAAAAAAATCAATCCATCAATAACTTCAATCCAAAAAAGAATATTCGATAACAAGACTCAATAACAACATATAAATTCATCCATCCCACAATACTGACTCTGTTTCAAACAATGATAAGTGGTACCCAAAAAGAAATAAACTTCACAACATCTTTTAGGGTGTGTTGAGTGCTCAACACCTTCCATGTTGGATCAAGAGGAGGATAATGTCCTACCTTCCATGGAGGACTTAGCACCAGATGTGCAGATAGAGTTAGAAAAGGACACATTTTTGCAGAAGCATTCCAGAACTACAAGACAGGGCCAACATGACCTTTAGTAGATTGGGTTGAAAGGACAACTTCCAGCCAATGCAAAGTGGTACTCCAGGGAGAAGGTAGAGGAAAAATTTCCTCACCTCATTCAGTTAGGATTTTGGGTATTAAAAGCCTCCCTAAATGGGGAGTTATGATCCGAATTGGATCATTACAATGTTTTTCATCTATCTTGATCCTTTCATAGGGGAAAAATTGGAGGAATCAGCTTGCAAGGCCATTTTAGTGTTAGGTCCCATTTTGGAAAATTGGGGTCTTGAACATTCCAAAGCCATTTTGAGGCATCAAATGAATGTTTTTAGGGTTAAAAATTTCTTAGCATAGTTTGGACCCCTTGACGCTATTATACACATCAATACCTTTCCAACAGTTCAAAAATCACGTCAATCAGAGCTTGTATGCAAAAGTTATGCCTCATGCAAGTTGACCTACCGTGTTGACCACCATGGTACAAGAGGATGCCACGTGAGCCCCCATTACTCATGCATATGGGGCTAGACATGTATGTAATTTCAATAATATTCTAGAAGGTCCAAAACCTATCACAATTAAGGGTTGATGAAGTCAAAAACCTACCCCTAGATGGCTATCAAATTATGTTAAATACCGAGCCACTAGGAGGAGAAGGGGTTCCATTATTTTGCATTGTATATTGTTCCATAATTGAGTAGAACATATGAGAGTGGTATTCAATGAGCATAATAGAGGAGGACATATTTTGTAGAGGCCATACAAGCAACATGTCAAAGTAAACTCTTCATAGCATGCCTCTTTCTTTGTACTTGCATCATTTCTATACCAGAGAAAAGAAAGTAGAACAGCCTCACCTTTTAGCTAGGTTTTCTCCTGTATTGGGTTTCCTAGGTCATATATTGTGTTTATTTGTGGATGATGTGAATTTTTTTACTATTCTCTATTTTCCACATTTTATCTATTTTATCAATAACTAAATATTATGGAGATCTAAAGGAAACTTAACATTAATAGTGAAGATTACAGTATTTTATTAGATCTATTGTGATGAACTCTTCCAGTAGAATATCAATGACAGTTTACATATCAATAACAACTAAATCCCTTGGAATCTGTTTCCCTTCCTCATCAAGACAAGTTATGGTCTTGTTGTAACAATCTAGGATAGTATGGTGTTTTTCTAACCAATCCATGCAATTCAGACAGTCATATGAACCCAAAGATATAGTGTTCACATCTACCTTTCTATTGATTCCATTCATGTCTATTGGGAAATCCTTAACCAACTCATTGATATTTCTCTTAGCCCTTGTGGCTAACTGAACTAACCAAGATTTCTTATGCTTACTCCTTTGCAAGTGAAATCTTTCAATAATGTTAGATTTTATGTAACTATGGCTAGCTCTAGAATCAATTAAAAAATTTATAGGATGATTATTGATCTTACCTTCCACTTCAATCATGGGGGATTGATACTCTACTTTATTTTTGTCTAAGGCTGCATAAATTCGTGGCATGCTTCCTCCAATATCTTCAATTGTTTCAACCTCCTAAATGTTTTCGACGGTCCTCATTCTTTCTCCTTTGTGAGGGCAGCCCCTATATAAGTGATTTTCTTCACAACTGGAAAATTGTAAAGGCTTCTACCTTGGAATTTTCCCAAAAGAATATGTTGTCTTGTGCTCATTTTTCGTTGATTGTCCTTGTTGATACTCTTGGGAGTTATTCTTGAGAAGGGGTGGCTTAAAACCTTTTTTACTTTGATCTTTATTACCCTTCATCTTATCATTCCAACTCTTTTGGAAGAATGGCGGCCCTCCGCTTTGTTCATAGAGATGCTTTTCTCTCTTTATGGATTCCTCGAAAGTCTTGAGGTTATCATATTGAATCTTGTCACTGTAGAAAGAGGGTAACCCACTTAGAAACCTTTGGATTTTGACCTTCTCATCCTTTATGAAGTCCACACACTTCAACAATTCAAAGAATATATTCTCATACTCATCCATTGTCATGCTTCCCAAATTGAGTTCAAAGAAATCGTTCATATTTCTTTCATAGTAATGCTCAAATAAACATTTCTCTTTGAAATATCCTTTGAACCAACTCCATGAGACCCTCTTCTCATCAAGATGATTGGCTTGCTTAAGTTGATCCCACCACATGGTTTTCTTTCCTTGCAAGTGGTATGTTGCAATTCTTATTTCTACCATGAAGGGGTAATCATGTAGCTGAAAATATTTCTTCATTTCCAAGAGCTAGGCCTCAGCCTCTTCTCCCTTCCTATGCTCACCATTGAAATTTTGTGGCTTGATCTTCTTGAGTTCACCTTGAAAGATGTATCGCTCGGGCCGTCTCCTCTGTCTCTTGATAGGAGACACACTTGGGTTGCTCGCTGGTCCTAAAATGGCATGATTTATCCTAGTTGACTTCTCTTGAGAATGATGGTGCCAATTCTTACTCCTCAACTTCCTGTCATTCCCATGCTTATCCCTTCTACTATGGGATTTGGATGTTGTCACTTGTCTAGCACTAGTTTCTTTCTTTGTGCCAGAGTCTTTATTGTCTTGCTTATGCAACATGTGAAAGCTATAAAGTGTATTTTCCTAATCTTTCATAATATTTTCATTATCATCCCTACAACTATGCACTTCTCTTTATAGGATCTTCATAGTTACATGCTCATGCCTATCTCTTCTTTTGTTGGACTTGGTCTCAGCATTCCCAATGCTGACATGTAGACCTTTGAATTCCTCCCCATGACTATAGGACTCTTGGTCATATTCCATTACTATGGTTATCATATAGGAACCAAACTACTTTTCTGAACCTCTAATTCTGCATAAAATGTGCATCCAAATAAATTTATGTTAGACAAAAACATATACACACAATTTTGGAAAATAATACATAAATTTTATTTCCCTTTAATGTCACCACTCATCTTCTTTTGAGTTGACTACAAAAATTTACTACTCAAATTGATTTTATAGGTTAATAGATGGATTCTCCTCCTCAATACCTTTCCATCGACTATTCACTTTCCCAATTCTTAGTTTCATGCATAAAGTTATGGTCTTTAGAAGTTTTGACTATTTTCCCTTTTTCAACCATGCATGCTACAAGTGTCCTATTTCTCTCCAAGCACATTTTTAGATACCCAGAATTCAAATATGGATCCATAGATTACTTTTATTATCCATGATCTTTCTATAGAGTGCTCTTGGGCCAAAAAATAACTCATGAACAAGGAGTTATTCCCTCTAAAAGAAATATGGTACTGAATTTTACCCTTGACTATTTAGGTTGTAATTTCTTCATACAACCTCTACTTTTCCCTAAGAATAGCTCATTGGAAATATTTCCTCAAGATATTTCATTTTAGAAATAGAAACTTTGTGTACTAGATGTACATATTTTTTCTTGAAATTTGATTTTCTAAAAACATTGTTTAGGCCCTCAAAAATGACTTGCAAGATGAAGGCTTTCAAAAACTAGAATTTTCATGGAAAATTCTCTAATTTATTGTTGTAACAGTGTGTCAATTTGAACTTGCAATGAACCTGCAACCTGTTGGAATCATCTTCTTTTTGGTTTCCTCCCATCAGAAAATATAACTCTACCCCTCTCACAGATCCTTTCAAAATCTAGAATCTGAACATTATCAGACTCTTCTCATCGGAAAACCCTCATCGGAAACAGAGTTTGCCTTGATTATTGACCTTTCCAATTTTTGAACTTTGATATCCTATCGGGCTCACTCTCTTAGACACACCCATTAGAAACCTTCTCCCCAAACAAACCTTCTGACAACCTTATTTCGAAGACTATCGGGAACCATCCCTTCTGAAGCCATCGAAAGTCCTTTCCAAAACCATCAGAAACCATCCTCCCAAGGATGTGCACCCGACTACTACGTAGAACTCTTTGATTTGCTAGACCTTTCTAAAATGTCATGTGACATGGTGTGATGATGTGGCAACTTACTTGGAATTCTCTTCCACCCTCGTCCCTTCCGAGACATCATGCTCATCTGATAGATCAGATGATAAGCAATCGTGTCAGTCAGCATCCATGATCATCTCGAGTTCCCAAGTTGCACACATGTTACCTCGGTTGGACTGACTTCATCAAAAAGTGAAGTCACCCTCGAGCTTCTTGAACGGACCTTTCCAAAACCACCTTTCCGAGAAATTTAGCGGTTGAGATTGCCCGCATATAACGGTATAGATCTTCATAGATAATAAAAAAATACCAACCTTTAAATCGGTCGGATGAACTTATTCATATGCCAAAAACATGCCCAACCTTCTAAATGAGTCTTTTTGAAACAACTTGTCTACTAAATATGAAAACTGAGGAAACTATCAATCAACGGATCTTGTTATTTTAGGTTTCTTCCATCGGACCCAACCTCATGCTCATCTCCAATGCTTTTCCAAAACCTTCTTCCCAAAGGCCTATCAAGAACGCCCTGTTCAGACCATCTATGATTGAATTTCAATTGTGGATGTTCACGGTTGAATTAATCTGGGTCGTCGAATAACAAACTTCATGGATACCATGAAACACACAGGAATTCGACCCTCCAAGCCAAAATCGACTCTGCAATCTGCAACTTGACACCATAAATCTTCTTCTTCATCTACTCTGAAGCACTTAAACTTGAAATCTACTCATAATTTGGGGATTTCACTCTATTTCACCATTTTCCCCCAAATCCGTCACATGACGAAATCTACAACCACGAATTTTCTCAATTTGTGTTGGCTCTTGGCCTATACAAGATCAATGTTGAACCTTAAGCTATGATACCAATCTATAATGTTCCCTGGCTTAACTGAGGAACATTAGTACGAGGAAATACTCATAAAATCAAAATTTTCATCTACTAATTAATTCTTGTAGCTTACCAACTACAATTTATACACATATTTAACTAGATTTTGATGCCTGTAATGAAATTCATCTAAAAGTTTCTAAATGAACATGAATGCAGCTATTAAACTCATTCACAACAACAAATAAACCATTCACATTCACAAAGTTAAGCACAACAATTAAACTCATGGAATAACTCAAAAAATAGATAAAAACATATCTTTTTAAAACGTTTGTGCAACTAGCTGCTTGGGAAGGACATTCCACCCAACAATAGACTTGTTGTTCCAAATATCAACTGCAAGTCACCCCGAGTTGGGGCTAGGAATCCACAAGATAAGGTTGCCTCTAAAAGTCCACTCACAACTCAATATCCCACAACCCACACGTATTCTCCTACAACTATCCTGAATTTCCTCCAACTCTCTTCCTCTTGACCTGCCCAACCCGTGGAATGTACCCCTTCACTACTCTCAATCCATCAAGTGTACCATTCATTTATCAGGGTCTCTTTGGCATAGGTAACCAAGAATCTCTCTGCTTGAAACTCAAGGGATCTCACTACTAGGAAAACCACCAGCAAAAACAATAGCAACCACTTGTTTTTATAGTGCAACTCTCTTAGGAGTTCACTCTCGAGGCCTGACAACCTATCTCTTCAGTCTTCAGCTCCAAAATGCTCCATCATGCTCAGTCATTCTCCATAATTCTCCCAACCTTCTTTCTTCGAATCCCAAGCTCTTCTCCCCTATTCTCTACTTGTTGTTCCTGTAAAACTGAATGTGTAAAACTTCTTGTTACTACCCATACAAATTTCCTCTCTTCTCCCAAGACATTTGACTACTCACTCTGCCTAATGATGATTGTACCTCAACCCCATGCTTCCAATAACTATGGGATGTGACTTCTACACCCACCCTCTTACATGAGTTTAATGATTGGGATCTCATACACTCAAATAGAAAAATAGAAGGTTGTCCCCAAATGATAATAAAATTCAGAAATAGAATTAATACCCATAATTAATTTCCCCCTTGGACCCCTCTTATACACTCCCTAGGCATTCCCCCCTTTTTCTTGTGGATTAATCATCCCCCATCTCTGTCCATATCCCCAGCAACTAGTATCACATTATATATTTATTAAAATTCAGAAAATACATTTTGCATATTACATTGCTTGGCCATAGCCAGATTCATATCTACATTATCCATTAATTAAACTAGGGATTATAGTGGGGATTTTCATATTAGAGATAAGAAATCCTTTTTAGGTTTAGTGAGAGGTGAGAAATGAAGATCTCATGTGAAAAATATTTGGAAATAAGTTATGTTTGGTTAACCATATTTGTACATCATCCAAGTCAAACTTCAGTCCCATAGTTATAATCATGAGGTTATTCCCCCTATGTGTACCTTGCATGTCTTCTTGGAGGGGCTTAAATACCCCCCACCCTCACTTCCTAGTTGGAACAAACCTTAGTGAAATTTGATCCTAAATGTGTAAAGGAAAAGTCATATTACTTTCTTGTCGCACCACAAACTCATATGCAATAAATGTTTGGAAACAAGACATGTTTGGTCAACTATATTGGGATATATTCTAAGGCAAGTTAGGGTCTCATGATTAAAAATCGTGGGTTTATACCACTTAAGTGCACCTCACATGTGTTCCTAGATGATCTTAAACACCCCCTCGTATTCCTATCAAAACAAACCTTAGTAATACTTGAACCCAAATTGGTAGTGGAAAAACCCTCTTCCTTTCACGTTGCACCACATGCTCATGCGGAACAATAGTTTTTATATATGTGTGTTTATGGTGAATAATAAAGTAATATTTTTCATGTATATTTTATTATATCTTTAAATGTGTTTTGGTTGCAATATTTTCTCATTTTTTAACAATTTAGAATTCAAGTCATAATTTTAGGCTAATTCACTACTTACAATAAGAGAAAGCAATTGCACTTTATACCTTAGTTTGGATAAAATGTATTACAATTGATAGTAAGTAACACTAATAAATGAAAATGGAAAAAAATACGTATTACCACTAATATAATTAAAGAGAAAAAAACCCAACATAATAAGGGGAAAAAAACTAGCATAATTTCATTTTAGTGGCAGATCCATATGCAATAACATATTTGCGCTTTTTTTCAATTATAACTAAATTTAAGTTAGTGACATGTATCATCTAGCATTATTTTTTTTTATATTGTTTGAATGAGAATATAACAAGAACCCATCTATTTGTGGTTTAGTGGTCCAGATGAGGTGTCATTATTTAAACAATCCAAGTCCAAACCTCAATGAATATAGAACCCTTAAGTTAAACCTCAATGAATATAGAACCCTTAAGTATATGTGAGGGAAGGTGTTAAAATTGACCTCCCAAAGTTGATTTCCCTCCATTATTAAAAGGGTTTAACACATCTCCGAAAAACCAAATAGATCTTAGTGAACCAACATACGAAATTACGTTTAGTGAACCATAATAAGAAAACCCTTATATCATCGTCCATTTATAAAGATCACATGAGTGTCTTGATAAACAAATTAATAAAATATGTACATCTTAGTTCATATCATTAAGGTATTAATTAGTGTGAAGTATCCAAAGTAAAGTGAAACATGTCTTCAATATTATGTCGTTATCTTTTAAGAAATTTATATTTCAATATTATCCCATAATTTTATAGCTTAATTAATAATATTTATGAGTAATGAAACTAGCACAAATCGGAAAGACACACAAAAAGAGAAATTTTACGCTTAAAAAAAACTTTAAAAAGGAAGGAAGTATATACATCAAAGTTCAGTTCAAGAAGAATGAAGGGCCAAAGAATTGTAGCAACAATGTTGAACTATTCAACGGTAACTTTAGATTGTCAACCTAGGGACTACTTCTTTGACGAGGTATTGTGCATTATGTATGCAAACTACATAAAGACACATATCTACTTAAGAATGAGGCATGTTAAGTCTTTGAATGCAAGGACTACTTAATCAATATAAAGGTTGAAAAGTATTGACATTGTAAAATAACTGAACGAAAGGAGCTACAAAACAGAACTTGAAAGCACCTAATAATCAGAGACTAATCCTACTTAACTTGACATGAATGAGAGATGAAATGAAGTGTTGTAAACCCAAATAAATCTAACTAATTTGATGTAGTATAATGTTGAAACAAACCTATTAGAAAACAAAATTAAATCTACTTCAATCAACCTATTGTAAAGCTTAACCAAAGCACTAGGTAACATAGATATTTCTACTTGAAATGACCTGCTACAAACATGAAGCAAATAGAGTTAACAGTGATCCCTCGTCAATGACATAAAACCATGAAGTTTATTTGAAATTACATCATATAAATTGATAGAGGAAACGAAGGCTACTTGCAGGAAAAGATGCATAACAGAAAATGGAAACAAGATGGACTAAAGACAACTGAAAGAAAATAAGTATAAAAACACACAAAGGTTCATTGTTCATCATTGAGTAGGCCCTACCCAAGGATTCTACAAGGAACCTAGAAAGACTACCAAAAGAAAGAGATATGAAAACAAATGTTCTGCATTAGAATATTACTCCATGAAAGAAATACATCCTCCAAGATTTTGAATTCCTTAGCTCTAGAAGAGTTCCTAATTCTCCAAAATAGCAAGACTAAGCTAAGGCTAACCCCTCGCTCATATTTATGAAAAATACTACATTAATTATCCCCTCAATCATTCCTTGATTGAAGGGCTCGTATCCCTAGGATCCATATAATTAGGGGCATTTTTTTTAGGGATCAAATCCCCATCTAGATTGACCCTTCTCAACCAACAATTTAAGTTGACATGATGTTGGATTTGGTGCCTTAGGTGATTGAAGGATTGGCAAGCTTGAAGGTTGATGAGGAGACATAATCCCCATTTTCTCTTGTGGTGAAGGATCTCCTTGAATTTCGACATGCTTATATCCATAGTTTAGTACATCCTTCGATATGCATGAAATAATCAAAACCATAACTAAGCTAGGAAACATCACACACTCAATCAACCAAATCATTTCATTAACAACCACTTGCACAAAACCCAATATAATTGTATAAATCATGGTCAAAAGAGATTTCATGGAGTACAAAAGTGGTCATAATATCTCAAAAATAGGCCTCATGATACAACAATTGGGAGGCCCATCAAAGAAATAGAAATACAAAAAAATAAGAGATAAAAATACAACTAAATTTGGTCATATGCTTATGAGAAAAGATAATAAGAGTAATATCCTTAAAATGTGAGGTCACAAAAAAGCATTGAATGAAACATCATAATAACTATGTACCGTAATGAAACCTTAACTCTAAGACACTGTAACAAAACCTCAGGACAAAAAAATAAGAGATAAAGAATACAAAACTGAATTTGGTCATATGTTTATGAGAAAATATGATAAGAGTAATATCCTTAAAATGTGAGGTCACAAAAAAGCATTGAATGAAACATCATAATAACTATGTACCGTAACGAAACATTAACTCTAAGACATTGTAACAAAACCTTAACTCTAAAACATAGAAAAGATTTGATATTAAATCATGCTTCTTAGTTGAATATGTACCCACAAAATTCCTACTTTTTCATACAAATTTGTATTAATAAAATACTGTTAAAAAATAGATGAATAAAGTAACAATAATATTTCAAAGAGTTCTTCTAGATTTTCCACAGTTAAAGCCATGTTATAATTAACGTTTTGAATCCTTAGTTGGATACATCTTCAGGACCAATCGTTAAAGATAAGAGTCGCAAATTTTTACAATAAATACAAGATGTGGGACATATTGAAACCAAACTTGTCGACTAAATTGAAACCATAAAATAAAACCCTAAAAAATAATATAATAATATTATATCATAAACCCTAAAACCATAATGAATAATAATACATAATAATATATAATAGACTAAGACCTTAATAATATCATGATATATTAGCAATAAAAATAACAATAGAGATGAGAAGAAATAAAGTCGGGAAGAACGAGGGATTTGACTGATCAACACATCTTTTTGTTTTCACTCTAAGGCGCCACCATGGAACATGGCCAAGGAGGGGGATCTGCCCCCTCCTACAGTGTTGTGGTTATGAGATGCAAGCCACACCATAATCACCCTCATTCGAACAATACGAGGCTTGCATTGTAGCCTGAGGCAATTCCCAGCCAACGAGATGGGAAACATAAAGCATTAGACTTGAATGGGAACGACATCGGTGGCAAAACCTCTGGTCCAATCAATCTGATGGGCACAAGAAAATTCCTGCCCAAAACCACAGAAAACCCACGATACGAAATCAGCTCCAGTAAAATCGACGACTACATTCAAGCCATGAAAAACAATGCCTTCATTGGAAAATTTATGGGTATTTGGCCCACTGAAATATCCCTTCATTGGTGGATCCAACACACATGGAAGCCAAAAGGACAAGTTGACCTCAAGTTGGGTTCCAAAGGATTCTTCACTGCCATTTTTTCCAACCAGGAGGATAGGGACAAAGTCTTTGAGGGAGGCCCATACTTCTTCAAGTCGGTAGGTCTTTGCCTCCGGCCCTAGACAGAATGATTAACCCCGGACAAAGAATACTTCATGGAAACCCCTATTTGGATCCACGTGTATTCATTTCCCATGGAATTTACGGACCCAGAAATACTCAAAGGCATTGGCAGCTCATTGGGTACATTTATGAAAATATCAGAATCCAAAAAGCAGGGTAAGTACACCTCATATGCTCACATTTGTGTTTACATGAATCTTACTAAAGCCTTGTCAAAGGTTATATTCCTAAGTTATCAGGATGAAGAATGGCAGCAAACCCTGGATTATAAACATATCCCCTTCAGGTGTAGATGCTACCACGAGCACGACCACTTATTTAGGGACTTCCCTCTAAATCAAAAATTTAGTCTCAGCCCCGAAAAGGGGAAAAAAGACAAGGAAGCTTTCGAACTGGTAAATACTTGTCAATGACAAGGACGTCAGGAAGCGGCACATCCAGTAACTCAACCCATTCCTACCAAAAACAGCTATGAAGCTATTTCAAAAATGAATGAAACACCAAATGAACAACTTAGCAATGAAAAGACACCACTGGAAAACCCTGAAAAGGAGCATGCAACACATATGGTAGAGGAAAGCACTAAACGCATGAAAACAATGAGTTAGGAACCCTCCATGGCTGAGGAATTCATGAATGAACATGCCCTCATCAAAGATATTGTTGGATATACATCTAACGTCCCAGGTATGCATCATGCCTCTTCATCTTTTGGATTGAGAACCCATCACGTGCAAGAACTGCCAACCTCAGTTAGATATGACAAAAGGAGGGGTCGACCCACCAACAAGAAACTCATCAAATATATTGGACAACTGCTCATCCACTCTAGAATAATCACTCCCCTCATGGAGCTTTTCATCCCCTCCACTAACCCTTTACTATGAACATAATCTCTTGGAATATAAGGGGTTTAAATGAAAAAAGAAAAGATCGAATGATCAGAAACCTCGTATCCAAAGAAAAACCCAACATCCTCATGCTACAAGAAACCAAATGCTCCTATGATCATTTCTCTCACCTAACTTCATGTCTTTGGTCAGGTTTCAATGTTATAGCTACAAATGTTATAGGCTCCGTTAGGGGCCTTGGTATCATATGGTATCCGTCTATAGTCTCCCTCTCCAAATTTTTTTCCTCGTTTTCCTCCCTCTTGACCCATTTTTGTCTCATTGGATCCACCAGCTCTGGTTGGCTAACCAATGTTTTTGAACCTAACCTTTCCCCTGATAAGCTCAAATTTCTCTCCTCCCTTGGAAATATCCTGCAAATTTTTAGAGACACCTACTGGCTCATAGGGGGATATTTCAACATGATTACTTCCATAACTGAAAAAGAAAAAAAAAAAAGGTCGCACTCATAAACACAACCAAGATTCCATGCATTTTCTTACCACTATTCAACAATCGGATTGGATTGATATAGAAACCTAAAATGGCATGCATACCTAGAACAACAAAAGACAAGGAAAATCCCAGATCTCCTCTAGATTGAATCACTTCCTTGCTTCTACAACTCTTATGATGGCTATAATCCACCTATCATCCAAAATCCTCCCCTACCATAGCTCTGACCACTGGTCGATCGAGCTAATAGTGGATATCAAAGGTAGTCCTCTCAATCGCCCTTTCCATTTTGAATGTTGTTGGCTTGACCACCCAGGATTTCTTAACAAAATTCAGATCTAGTGGAATGAGATCTCTCCCTCCTCTACTTCTCTAATCATCAAGTTTCATCAAAATCTTAAATACCTAAGAGGATGCATAAGAAAATGGAATAGAGAAGAGTTTGGCAACATTTACCAAGCCAAATCGAACCTAGAAATTCAAATGCAACGCATTCAACAATCTATAATTTAGGAGGGGCTCACAAAACAACTCACCAAGGAAGAGGAAGAACTTCAAGAAGAACCTGCAATCCTCTAGAAACAAGAAGAGGTTCTATAGAAACAAAAGTCTCGAGCAATATCGTTGAAAGAGGGTGAAAAGAACACCAGATTCTTTCATTGATCGATCATACAATGCAGATTTCAAAATCTCATCTCCAGTATAAAGGACAAAAATGGAAACAATCTTACAGAAAACACTAACATTGAGAATGAGATAACTTCATTTTACAAAGACCTTATAACCGATCCCATCAAAGACAAAAGACCAACTATCAGTAAAATTACCCAACACAAACCCAGATTAGTCTCCCAAGAGCAGAAATATTTTCTCCTCAGACCTTTTTTCATGGAAAAGGTTGAAAGAGATGTTACATAAATGCCCAAAGACAAATCCCCTCGCCCTGATGGCTTCACCACATATTTTTTCACTCATTTTGGCACATCATTAAGTAAGATGTATGGGATTTGGTGGAAGACTCTAACAAATTTACTAATGTTCTCCCCACCTTGAATGCCACCTTCCTCACCCTAATTCCCAAAGAAGAGTGCTCGGATGCAACCAATAAATTTCACCCCATTGCTCTATGCAATGTAGTCTACAAAATCTTAATGAAATCCTTATAACCTCTCTCATTTCCTCTGAGAAGACAAGTTATGTAGAAGGTATACAAATCCTAGATGGAATCCTCCTAGACCATGAAGTTATTCACTCTCTAAAAGCCCAGAAAACCCCAGGAATGTTGATCAAGCTTGAAATGTCCAAGGCCTTCGACAAACTCATCTAGAAATACATTCAACAAGTCCTCCTCTCCTTTGGCTTCTCTCCCACTTGGGTAAAATGGATTATTTCCCTCACCTCTTCTGCTTTCTTCTCTATTCTTATAAATGGCTCACCATCCACCACATTTTCTCCCTCAAGAGGTATACAGCAGGGAGATCCCCTATTCCTTTCCTCTTCATCCTCATGGTGTAAGGCCTTGGTCACGCTTTGAATGTTGCAGTAAGAAAAAACAAAATCAGGGTTCTTCATCTTCATGGTAACACTCTTATACCCATATCTCATTAACAATTTGTAGATGTCACCATCTTCATGGGTACTCCAATGGCCAGGGAGGCCAGAGTGATTGATCAAGTCCTGTCCAACTTCATGGATTCCTCAGGTACAGGTATTAATCAAGATAAAACACATTTGTTTTTCTTTAACACTCCCTTGGTTGTGCAGAATCACATTGCCAAAATCCTCGGATTTAAGAAAATTTATCTTCCCACCAATTATCTCAGTGCTCCACTTGTGTAAAAATCCATGCACTTTTCCAACTAGAAGGACCTCCTCAATCACACGGATCATAAACTTACCAGCTAGACCTACAGAGGCCTTAATGCTCCTAGCCGACTTATATTGTTGAAATCGGTCCTCCAATCCATGTCGTTATATCTCCTCTTGTCAGGAAATGCAGGGCACTTCCACACTAATCCTAGCAGAAGAGAAGAAGAATTTAATGAAGAACGTTAATGAAACAAGAAATCACACAGTACACCGAGATTTTACCATGGAACCCATAACGGGGAGAAACCAACATTATTTTGAGTGTTTTTCTCTCTTGTTGTCTTATTCAATCTGAATAAAAGGTTACATGTTTAACCTTGGTCCACACCTAAGACACAATCAACATCATACCCTCTTGCCTACTCAAGAACAAACCTGCAGCCAAATCGGCTTACATATGCATGACCAACAACCTATATCTACACATGTATTAACCTACATAAGTGAATTACATGATTAATTTAATTATCCTTAACGGCCTTACATCATGCCTCTTTATAGTCTTTACAATAGGAAAAACGATAAATATTGGCGCCAAAAAAATGGTTACTGATCCATGCATATCATTGGCTACAAATCCTACATATCCTGGGATTTTGTTACAGTCTAGTTACCAATCGAACTACATTCAGTCTCTAGTCGGTCATATCACACCCGCACTTCGACCACTTTTTGGTTGACTTATCGTCAATACCTTAAACTTTGACTTATCTGGTCGACTCCATCGACCTTCGACTTGTTGTCAATCCACCTCAACCTTTGATCGTCAGTCGATCTACCTCGACTAGACTTTCATTGCAAAGAATATAACAAACCAACGTTCTCCCACTTGTTTTCTTCTTTGCTGAAACATGAGATTTCCTAAACTTCCATTCACAGACCCAGGGCAACAATGCCCATTTCCTCTCTACACCAACAGAACTTTACAACACTCATAGACTTGGTCAACAAGTCTGCTACGTTTTCCAATGTGTCTACTTTCTCCAATAGCACCTTGTTTCTTTCCACCATATCTCTTACAAAATGGTATTGTACATCAATGTGTTTAATCTTTGAATGATAAGAAGGGTTATTTGCCAGAAATATTGCGCTTTGACTATCGCAACTCACCTTCATATCTCTCTACTCAAATTTGATTCATGAACACAACCTTTTAATCCATATCGCTTCTTTGCTTCCTTCAGTGGCCAACATGTATTCAAATTTTGTTGTTGATAGGGATACGACCTCTTGTCGCTTACTCATTCAGCTTATTGCTACACTGAACATCTTGAAGAAATATTTGTTGGTTGACCTCCATCGATCCATATATCCAGCCTAGTCAGTGTCGACAAAGCCATGTACATATAATTTACCACTATCACCTCGAGGCTTTCCTTGGTATCATATAGCATAGTCCTTTGTGCTAGAAAAATACATGAATACTCTCTTGACAGTTGTCCAGTTCTCTTTTCCATGTGTCGACATGTACCTGATCAACACTCCCACTACATGGGAAATGTCTGGTTGAGTGCATACCATCGCATACATTAGACTACTAACAACACTTGCATAGGGAACATGTGTCATGTCCTCCATTTCTTCCTATGTCTTTGGACATTGTTCAGTTGTTAGGAACCTAACCTCTCTAACCCCTCACATAGATAGAATAATATATTTTCCATGTAAAAAAGGTTGACATTAGTTAATAAGGCCTATTTAATAAATATGAACAAATCAATGTAATAAGACCCAATAGAAGCTTCCTCTTCTAGAAATATCTTCATCCAGAATGTTCTTTAGAAGATAGAATTAGTATAAATAAGAGTAGTAGGCATGAGAAAGCTTTGTCTTGAGAATTATTGTAATAGAGCTCTGCTTTGTTGGAGGTTTCCCCCTCAAAGAGTCAAGTGAACATTGCTTCCTATCAATAAAGGTATTCTGTTGGTGTTGTGGTTCCATATATTATGTTGTTTCGTTGTTATCTTTTTGTTCTCTATCATTATTCCGCCGGTATTCACTACAATATTTCTAATTTTTTTTATTATAATAGATCTGGTGCCTAACAAGTGGTATCAGAGCACTTTCTTGGGCAGGATTTTTTGGTTAATTTTTTTCTAGGGTAGATACATGTTCCAACATATTTAAGCTACAAAGATTTGTCGTTCAAGGAATAAATCCAAGGTCGAGGACGCATACATGCAGGAAATACAAGAGGTACTTAAGATCACATTGTTGGACACCCTTGTAACCCATGTTGGTACCCCTTCAAGAGGTAGTGCATCAAACAACACCAGTATACTGACTTGTGCTTCCACATACCTTCGGTATATCATGAGACCCCCTAGTTATCCTAAAACTAGCCATATATTAACCAATCGGTCGCCTGACTACTATAGTGTCACCGATAACACCACTCGGGAAGATACTCTCTAGTACCTGGGTAGTTGGGTAGTATGGCTAAGGATACAGTCTAGCCTCCTTAGATAGTGCCCTGAGATATTGGGCCGAGTACTATTGTTGGACCTCACACATATATCAGAGAGCTATAGCATAGGGCAAACCCTTGTCTATAGGAACCCTGAAAAACCATAACCCTTGGGAAGAAAATAAAACAGAAAAGGAGTAGAGAAGATCTATTTATGTGCAACCTTTCCTTTGGCATTCGGGTTGCAAAAATTACAAACATAAAAGGAACAAAGAAGATCTATTACCTTGCAATCTTTCCTCCTGCATTTGGGTTGCGAAAATTACTATACATTTATTTTATTTTTTCCTATTAAAAATTTGGGCATTTCGATACTACGGTATTATTCAGATCTACATAAAACCCTAGCGAAAAAAGAAAAAAGTGAAAAGGAAAAGGAAAAAAGTAGCAAAAAAAAAATATGGGACCTACCAGCACCCTTATTTGAGACATATCTCATTGGATTTTGTTAAGGTCCTAACCCGCACATAGGTAGATCAATGTATTCGAATGTAATAAAGGTCAATATTAATAAGGCCTTTCAATAAAATAGAATAAGGCGGATGAAAGAAGACCTAATAGAAGCTTCCGCTTCTAGAAGGATCTTCCTCTAGATGCTTCTCTTAATAGACATATTTAGTATAAATAAGAGGCGAGGGTATGAGAACCCTAGCTTGGAGATTATTGTAACGGAGCGTTGCTCTACTGGAGGTTGCCCCCTCGAAGAGGCCTGTGAACATTGCTATCTGAATCAAAGTGCTATTTCTGTTGCTATTTTGTATATCATTTCTATGTATTGTGAAGATTATGCTGGATATTTTACTGTTATTCTGTCATTTCTAGCATTTCATTTATGTTCTACATATTTTATATATCTGGTATCTTGCAAGTGGTATCAGAGCACTTTCCTTGGCAGAAATTGTGGGTATTTTTTT
>ML806837.1:42061-71348 GCA_009831015.1 Picea engelmannii
TCAAGCATGTGGGACAAGTCACATATCAGTTATCTCTGCCCAGTCAGTCGAAGCTACATCCTGTTTTTCATGTTTCATGCTTGAAGAAGGTGATTGGAACCAGGTGCCAAATTCAAACCAGCCTCCCAGAGTTAGTTGAAGAAGGCTCCATTTGGCTACAGCCAGAAGCAGTTTTGGACCAGCGTGAGCATCGCCTGTGTCATAGAACCATCAAGGAAGTGCTAGTACAGTGGAAAGACATGACTCCAGCAGATTCCACTTGGGAACCAGCTACCATTCTGCATCATTTTCCACACCTCAAGCCTTGAGGACAAGGTTGTTTTTAAGGGGGCAGACATGTTAAGGTCCTAACCCGCACATAGGTAGATCAATGTATTCGGATGTAACAAAGGTCAATATTAATAAGGCCTTTCAATAAAATAGAATAAGGCAGATGAAAGAAGACCTAATAGAAGCTTCTGCTTCTAGAAGGGTCTTCCTCTAGATGCTTCTCTTAATAGACATATTTAGTATAAATAAGAGGCGAGGGTATGAGAACCCTAGCTTGGAGATTATTGTAACGGAGCGCTGCTCTACTGGAGGTTTCCCCCTCGAAGAGGCCTGTGAACATTGCTATCTGAATCAAAGTGTTATTTCTGTTGCTATTTCATATATCATTTATGTGTATTGTGAATATTATGCTGGATATTTTACTGTTATTCTGTCATTTCTAGCTTTTCATTTCTGTTCTGCATATTTTATATATCTGGTATCTTGCAGATTCCCCTTGTCTCCTGGACTGTTGTGACACCTATCATTTTTAACTTGTTTTTACCTCCTGGGACCCTTATTTGATACATATCTCATTGGATTCCCCCTTTTTCCCTAATCGTTGTGATACTTATCATTTTTAACCTTTTTTTTACCTTCCCGCACTTATTTGAGACCTATCTCATTGGATTCCTCTTTTCTCCCTAATTGTTTTGATACCAATCATTTTTAACCTTTTTTGTGACCTGCCCACACCCCTATTTGGGACCTATCTCATCGGATTCCCCCTTTCACCCTGATCATTGTGATACCTCTCACTTTTAACTTTTTTTCCTCTATGGCCCACTCATCCACTCATGGCTACCACCTGCCAAGAACAAACCAACCAAAAACTTAGTACTGAACTTACTACCCTTCAGGCCCAAGTAAATAGGGACATTCTGGCCATTCATGCAAAAATGGACTACATCCAAACCCAGCTTAGTACCCAGATCATTGAAATCCATTATTCTCTCAACGAATTCATGAAAAAAAATTGGGGTCCTTCCTCCTCTAACCCACCTCCATCTATTGAAGGTGTTGACTCAAACCAGCCTCTCCACTCTCATTCCAATTCCCCAGCTTATGACCCCTTGTCTCCATAGAGTCGAGCTCAACAAATTTTATGGATTGGATCCACAAGACTGGGTTACACAGATGGAACACTATTTCTCCATGCATGGTACCACTGGTGAATTAACCAATCTTTGTTATGGAATCCTCTATTTGGATCCAGAAAGATGGAAATGATGGCAATGGCATCACACTGCACGTCAAGGGTATGTTGCTTGGTCACAATTTGTTGCAGATTTGTATGAACACTTTGACACGAACACACACCATTTAGGACGTTTGACCAAGTTGAAATAGTCTGGAATAGTGGAAGATTATATTGTTTCTTTTGAGCATTTTGATTTTTGAACAGATGGCATGACAGATGCTTTCTTAATAGAATACTTTATCAGTTTCCTCAAGGATGAAATTTACACCCAGGTTATCATGACTCACCCTCAGACTTGGTTGGAAGCCACTAAGCATACCAAGGAGGCACAACAGGTCATCTTGGCCCAAAGAAAAAAAAAACCCCTTTGTCCCTCGCCCTAAAACCAACCCCCCTGCCCCTCACCCCACTCCTCTCAAGGTCCACAAGTTAACATGGGAAAAAATGGTTGAATGCCAACTCAAGGGTCTTTGCTATAATTGTGATGATAAATACTTTCAACGGCACAAGTGTAAAGAACAAAAACATTTTATGGCCATTTCTGAGGATGTTCCTGATGAAGATGTTGAGGTTTCACCTGATGCAATGCTACCACCAACCAATGATATTACACCACCCTCGAATCCTTTTGAAGTTGAACCATTGATTTCATTACATGATCTCATTGGTTTTTTAGCTCCTCAAACCCTTAAATTTATTGGTTACATTAAGCACAAGAAAGTCATCACCCTAATTGACATTGCCAGCACTCATAATTTCATTCATCGTCGCCTTGCCCAATAATTCAATTGTTATATCTGTGTTGTCAACAATTTTCAAATCTTGATTTCCAATGTGGGTTCCATGAAATGTGGATGGAGGGCATTTTGAAAATGTTCGCTTACAAATTGGTCACTATAACTTGAAATCTCACATGTTTGGGTGGTTGTGGCATTGTTCTTGGTGTGGAATGGTTATGAATCCTAGGACCCATACTCATGGATTTTAAGGATTTAACCATGAAATTCCAAGAGGAAGGCCAACAATATAAATTCCAAGGCATTATTTCAAGCTCTCCAGCAATCATCAGTTCCCACCACATGGAAAAGTTAATCAAAAAGGGTCATTTTGGCATCATTTCCCAACTCCATTCAATTCAAGCAATTGAGACACCCCTGGTACACCCAAATGTTCAAGCTATCCTTTCACGCCATCACACCATTTTCCAAACACCCTAGGGCCTTCCCCCCTCCCATGGCGACCATGATCATTCCATTCCTTTAATACCAGGCAGTCTTCCTCCCAATGTTTTCCCTTATCGTCATCATTTTTCTCAAAAAAATGAAATTGAGAAAATTTTCCAAGAATTGTTAAAAGAGGGTGTTATCCATCCTAGCACTAACCCCTATTTTGCCTATGTTGTCATGGTTCTCAAGAAGGAAGGAACTTGGCACATGTGTCATGATTTTCATTCCCTCAACAAACTTACCATTAAGGAAAAATTCCCCATTCCTATCATAGATGACCTTCTGGATGAACTTAGTGGGGCTCAATACTTTACCAAAATCGACCTTTGTTCTGGCTACCACCAGATATGTATGAAAGAGGAAGACATTCCCAAGATGACATTTCACACTCATGAGGGCCACTATGAGTTCTTGGTTATTCCCTTTGGTCTTTGTAATGCTCCTTCCACTTTTCAAAGTCTCATGAATCATGTATTTCATCCTTTCCTCCATCACTTTGTGTTAGCTTTCTTTGATGGCATTCTCATCTATAGTAAAACATGGCCAACCCATCTCACCCATGTAGATCAAGTTCTCCATATCTTATCCATGCACAAACTTTTCATTAAACAGTCTAAATGTGATTTTGGTGTCTCTGAAGTTGAGTACCTGGGTCATATTGTTGGCAAGGATGGTGTAAGGGTGGATCCTAAGAAAATTGAAGCTATGCAAAATTGGCCTCGCCCCAAAACTCTTAAAATTTTGCATGGTTTCCTAGGTTTAATGGGATATTATCATAAGTTTGTTAAAAATTATGGAAAAATTTCCACCCCCCTAACATCTCTCCTTAAAAATAACTCCTTCAGTTGGACTCCAACAACAAACCAATCCTTCCAAGCCTTGAAGGACACTATGTGCACTACTCCTGTACTGACCCTACCTGATTTCACCAAGACCTTTTTTCTAGAATGTGATGCATCATGGAGAGGAATCAAAGCAGTCCTCATGTAAAATGGACGCCCTTTGGCTTTCACCAGTAAATAGTTGTCAGAGTGACATTTGGGCCAATCGATCTATGAAAAATAAATGATGTCTATATTGCATGCAGTGGATCTATGGTACCCTTATATATTGGGACAATGCTTCCAAATTAAAATGGACCATCAAAGCCTCAAGTACTTCCTTGAACAACTCATTTCATCCCTAGAGCAACAAAAATGGGTGACCAAGTTGTTTGGCTATGATTATGAGATCATTTACAAAACTGGTAAATAAAATGTGGTGGTTGATGCTCTTTCCAGGAAATATGAAGACGAAGGTTCCCTATTTTCCCTCTCATTCATTGTAATTGACTGGCTTCAGATTGTTCACTGAGAATGGTTGCATGAACCCAAAATATCCAGCCTCATCAAAAAATTACAACAGGGTCCTCAAGTTGCTCCAAGGTACTCTTGGCACAGTGATGATTTTCGCTATAAAGGTCACCTATATTTAAGCAAACATTCGGCACTTAAATACAAGTTTCTCTCTGAGTTTCATGCTTCTCCTACTACAGGGAATTTGGGTTTTACCAAAACTTATGAAAGGTTCAAACGTTCCTTCTTCTAGGATGGTATGAAATAGTACATTCACACCTTTGTGGCAGAATGTGATATATGTCAATGCAATAAGGGTGAGACTGTCAAAACTCTTGGCACACTCCAACCACTTCCGATTCCACCTACTATTTGGACAAATATTTCTATGGATTTCTTTGTGGGGCTACCCAAATCAAAAAATAAGTTGGTAATCATGATGGTAGTGGATCATCTCTCCAAATATGCTCATTTATGTGCTCTTCAATACCCATTCACAACATATATAGTGGCTCAAATTTTTATGGATAATATCTTCAAACTTCATGGAATGCCTCATTCTATTGTTTCTAATCGTGATCCAACTTTTACTAGAAATTTATGGAAAGAGTTATTTAGGCTCTAGGGAATCCAATTGCAGCTTAGTACATCCTAGAATCCCTAGAAGGATGGCCAAACAGAAGCGATCAACAAGTGTTTAGAAACACATTTCAGGTGTTTTACATCAGACTGACAACATCAATGGGTTCATTGGTTACCCTTAGTTGAATGGTGGTACAACACCTCTTTCCATACTACCACTTGCATGACTCCCTTTGAAGCAGTCTATGGACAAAAGCCACCATCAGTTCTCCCATACATGCCAGATGTCTCCAAGGTTCAGGAGGTTGATCGCAATCTTACAACACACATGACCATTCTACGTACTCTCAAAGAAAATTTGTTCATGGATCAGAACTGCATGAAACAACATCCAGATCAAGTTCATTATGAACGTCAATTTGTTGAAGAGGACCACGTGTTTCTCCATCTACAGCCATACAAGAAGACTTCACTCAAATCCCAGCAGTTTCAGAAAACGGCCCCCAATTTTTATGGTCCTTATACTATTCTCAAAAGGGTGGGACCAGTAGCCTATTAGTTAGCTTTTCCCAACAATGTCAAGCTACATCCAGTTTTTCATGTCTCATGCCTGAAGAAATTTTTGGAAACAAGTGCCATGCTCAGACCAGTCCACCAGAGTTGGATGAAGAAGGTTCCATTTGGTTGTAGCCACAAGAAATATTGGACCAACTAGAGTGTTTTCTTCGTCACCGCACCATACATGAAGTCTTATCTCCATGGAAGGATACTCCACCAGAATATGCCACGTGGGAACCAACTACTATTCTATAGAAATTTCCTCATCTTAAGCCTTGAGCACAAGGCTCTTTTTAAGGGGGAGGGCATGTTAGGGACCTAACCTCTCTAACCCCTCACATAGATAGTATAATATATTTTCCATGTAATAAAGGCCAACATTAGTTAATAAGGCCTATTTAATAAATATGAACAACTCAATGTAAGAAGACCTAATAGAAGCTTCCGCTTCTAGAAAGATATTCATCTAGAATTTTCTTTAGAAGATAGAATTAGTATAAATTAGAGTAGGAGGCATGAGAAAGATTTGTCTTGAGAATTATTGTAATAGAGCTCTACTTTGTTTGAGGTTTCCCCCTCGAAGAGGAAGGTGAACATTGATTCCTATCAATAAAGGTATTCTTTTGGTGTTTTGGTTCCATATATTATGTTGTTCCACTGTTATCTTTCTTTTATTTGTTTTTATTTCATTGGTATTCACTGAAATATTTCTATTTTCTACTATTATAATAGATCTGGTTCCTAGCATCAGCAGTAAGCCTTGCTCCCACTAGAATTGGCACCTTCACCTGTTTTCAATCCTGAATGTTGAATCGTTTCATAATTGTTTCAATATATTTCGTCTGATTCAACCAGATATTTCTAGTTGCTCGATCTCTCTTAATCTCCATTCCCAGAATGAAGTTAGTTGCATCGAGATCCTTCATGTCGAACCTGGAGGATTGCTTCTTCTTCACCTCCTTTATTGCATCCATGTTGTTTCCAATCAGCAACATTTCATCGACATACAAGGCTACATATATGAAACGCCCATCTTCTTCCTTGGAATATATGCAATGATCAACTTTGCTTCTCATAAATCCCAAACTAAGGATGTAAGTGTCAAAATTTTGGTACCACATCCTTGGTGATTGGTTTATACCATAAAGGGATCTTTTGTGTTTGCACACCAACTCTTGCTTTCCCTTTACTACAAATCCTTTAGGATGTTTCATGTAGATTTCTTCTTCCAGGTCCCCATGTAGGAACGTTTTCTTCACATCCATCTATTCTATCTCCATATCGAATGTTGCAGCCAAAGACATTAGTACTCTAATGGAAATTATTTTTGCAATAGGGGAAAAAAATCTCAACGAACTCCGTTAGCACTCTGTAAATTTGTTCAGCTAATAAAACAAACGATAGAGGTAACCTACAAACCAACTTTAGAGTTGGGTACTAGCATGCTCAGCTTAGAGAGGGCTCTCTCCTATCACTTGGTATTTAACAAATGAGTTTTCTTTGACAAATCAATGGTTAGGTTTTGTTGCTTTGAATGGTTTTTTATAATTTTGTTGGAAAGGAAGGGGAGGGAAACCTAGGGCTATGGAGTAAAACTTTTGAAAATGAATGGAAGAACTTACTAGTCAGTAGAACTCTCCATAGAATAAAGGATAAATGAGGTGATTAATATGAGTTATAAATTGTAATTTGCAGAGTGTAAGAAGAAAGGAAAAACATATAATTGTATTAGAGCATTAAATAAATGAATTCTGACTTAGTTAGGAAGAACTTAACATAGTTTAAATTTCTTAAGCCGAGATCATCACAAGATGAATTATGGGCCTTTAACTATCCAATTTAAACAGAAGAAAGTGAAAATGAAATCAAAAATACAGGAAATACATACAAAAAGAGAAGACAAAACTCGGATCACCACCATTAGAATCTTTTCATGGAAACTTCAAGACATCTGCATGTGTATTCTATTCAACTTCAGAAAATTACATTCAAGTTCCATATAGATAAAATCATGCCCTTGCACTTCTGCCAACCCCTAATACATTTGGAACTCCTAATATTTATACAAGCTGAGTTCCTTCGGTTTGAACTAATTACAATGATTAAACTGAAGCGTTTGTGTTTTCAAACCGTTTACAATGATTGCAAAGAAACATTTTAGTTTCGAAACCGATTACAATGATTACAAAGAAACATTTTGGTTTTGAAACCAATTACAATGATCAGCAGGAAAACGTTTCTTGATCCTGGATTCTAGCTCCTCTAGTGCTTATGTCCCGTTATTTTCCACTTGTTCTGCTATGGTCTTCCACGTGATCTTCCATCTTTAGTGACATTTGACCATCATCTACTGGGCCATGGAAAACTACATTTTGTCTTACCCCAACCTAATTATTTCCTTCCATTGCAAGTCAGAAAGGATATCATAATCTGTCATTTCCTTTATCAAAATCTCCAGGTCAATGCAGGAAGCATATGAAATCATTGGCAGTCCCAGCTTAACTATTTTGAACTGATTCATGATTTCAAAATCTATAATTAGATTCTCAACCAAAATATGTCCTTTCAGATTTTCCTCCAGGGTTTCAAACTTGGAATGATCCATTCTGCACTAATTCAAATGACCATTGTATTCTTCCTGATCATACAACTTTCCCTTGCCATCCCAAAATGGTGGAAGGCCTTTGACAAACAATTCTTCAAACAAATATTTGAACTCCTGTACACTATGTTCCATCTATGTTGCCTTGGTTTGGATTGATTTCGATAGGTTATGTTTAGCAATAACCCTCCTGACCCAGATAATCAATGTATTTATGTCTTTAACCCCAATATTCTGAAGGTCTACAGTAGGAACAACATTGAGTAGATTTATGGCATTCTAGGCCCATTCAGATGGTTTCTTTGCTAGAGTTTCATTCACAACAGTGCACCTGCTTCTGGTTGTGATGGCTATATTGTCTTTATCATTAATGAAATACAAATATACTCTAAACTTGGCAGCTTCAGCAGCTATAGAGTCATAGATTATATTCTTGGCCCCCTACAACAGTCATGTTCCTCTTAACCTCATCTTTAATTTATCTATTATTTCTTTCAATACTTTATTCTCTTGTTGAAAATGAGCCATTCTTTCATCCTTTGCCCGCATATCTTGCTTCAATTTCTCTATGCTTCCTTTCAACCCTTTGATTTCTCCTTCTTTCAAGCTTACTTGTGACATATACTGGACAATTCCTTCAGTGTTTGACACAACTTCCGCAGTAGGAGTTGTAGCTACAGCTTTGTTTAGCAATTTTATCTGTTGTTGTGACCATTTCACCCTTTTCTCGTTCTAGCTGCAACACCCTAGATTTGTAGTCCAATGCCTCTGGACGAAGTGTTTCCTTTTCTTGTTCTAGAGCAACCAATTATGTTGTTTGTGGATGCTTTGTAGCATACATTTTCAATTTCTTCTTCAAACTTTGAATTAATTTGTCTTTCTCATCCAATGAGGATTTCAACCCTTGGGGGCCTTCAGATTCCAATCTCTTGACCTGACTCTGCCAAGCTCTACTAGATTCTTATTCCTGCCTCAACTGTCCTTCCAATTTCATTGCATAAGATGACTTTTTTTATTTCTTAAAGCTTACACTCAGGTAATCAAAATACAACATATCATTGGTATTATTATGGAATTTTACCTTGTCTGGAGCACTGATGTTGTCATATCTTATATGTATATCAGATACTTTTTATTCATCTGCAGCTGCAATGTTAAAGGTCCTCTTTTCAACATCCCTTACTGTGAACAGAGAATATTTATGCTGAGAAATATTTTCCACTTCAGGGACTAAATCTCGCATCTCACCCAAAGTTATGTTTCCCTTCTCAGCATATTGTTTTGCCAAATCTTCTTTAGATTGATAAATTGCCTCGGATGTTCTATCAAAGACATATTTCTTGTTGCTAAAGGTTCTTGAGTTTCCTTCACTTTGGAGTTTGCTTTCCTTTTCAACCTCTACAGTGCTAGTACCACTTTCCACCATATCTAGATTTACTTGTTCTCTGGGATCTTCCTCTTCTAAATCCACTATCTGTGGAGACTATGTAATCTAATTCTTATTTGAGGAAATTTGTTGGTCACTAATTCCCAGGGCCTCTAAACTTCTTCTCTTGTTGTAAACACTTATCTTAGGAACTTTGGCTATCAATTTCTGAGGAGCTTGTTGTATTTGACTTTGTTCCAAGGTTTCCTCCACTTGATGTGTTTGAGTTGGTTGCAATATTGCTTTTGTATCAACACAGACTTCTAGATTTTCCAACTTATCAAAACCCTCAACATGTCCATGCTCATAAGGGGCATGTTTTTTCATCAATCTTCTCTTGGATTTGATTTGGTGTGGATCGTATCTTCTTCCCTATAGTTGTGCAAAACCAAACTCTTTGAGCTTTGCTTCAACCTGAGATAAGCATGATTTGGTTTTGACAATGAAGGGGCCAATGATAAAAGGGAACTTGACGTTGGAGGCTTTGTGTAACTACAGGAAATTCTCTGTCTCAAATATAATTCTCTACCTGATGAATTCAAGGGAAAAAATTCTAGGAGTTAGAAAAATTGGCAATAGGTAAGGTGATTCATGGCAACCATAAACCCAGATTATTGTTGAGTGCATGAATAGTACCCAATCCCCCACTTTGTTCTCTAGATTTGTCTAGATATAGCTCCTCGTGTTGTCCAAAACTCTAGGTAGGCTAGTATTGAAAATCAAACTGTAAACTCTGGACATGACTTTGTTTATGAATATAAGCAATGTAATCATTTTACATTCAGTTGACACAAATGTTGCTTCAGGAAATTCTCTCTTGTTGGTTTCCAGGAAAATGCTCAACATATAGGTGTAGTATCTAAAATGTATTAGAGAGCAAAAATTCACTAAGTGTTTATGGATATTATCATCTAGGAATTGATCAAAACTGATACGGATTGACAAACTAAACTCTGATTTAAAAAAATTCAAAAGGAAACTGAGCATGACTTAAACCACATATTTTCCTTTGTCTAGGCCTAAAACTTGACTCAACAGGGAGTAGACCCATTTGTTGTTGGGAAAAATACCCTACGGACTAGCAAACTAGGGTCAGACTTGCATGCAGATTTTGACCGTAAAGAAATTACTTTTTAACCTACCACCCAAAACTTAAACCCCTCTTTCACAGTACATGCATGGAGAATGACTACTAACCTTGTTATCGGCGTTCTATGTAGATCCTTCGTTGCACTTTGACCACTTTCTTGCGCTGCTCCTTCCACAGATGACCTGCAATCAAGACAAATAACAACTATGCATGCATGCTACTTCTCTATTCAAGGGTTAGAAATTAAGAATAAATTAACCAAACCATAGATAACTCATGCATTGGGACGGGAAAAGTATTCTTTTATTACTTGAAAAATGAATCAACTTACAATCAAAGTCGAGACCGGCCACCGCTCCTTGATCCTGATCCTGGGATCCTCTTCTTCTGTCCTCCAACTGCTTTGCGTTAAATCTCCTTTGGCATGAGGAAAGGCTAAAGGGTTGGGACAATGGATTACATAAATGCGCAGAGTTTCTTCACTATATTTTTTCCTCCTCCAAATGGTACCCCTACCCCTTCTTTTATAGGCTAGAAGGAGCTAGGGTTTTGGATGAACCCTCGGCCATGCATGGTCAGGAGTTTCAATTAACTGACCCATAGCTTTTTGTTCCGTCAACAACTTTCCTTTTTTTGTGCTTTGTTAGGTACACGCGGGTTGTAGTGAGCCAGCCAGCATGCACACGCATGCAGTAATGGGTTAGGGCGCGTGGGCCTTGACACAAGAGGATTTCCAAAGAGTTGTTCAGCAGATGTTTTGGGCAAAGAAGGAATATAAGTTGGCCTGATGCCAGGTAAGCATGTGTGGTGCAATTTAGGGTTATAACACCATTGGACTTCAATGACCATTATATTCACATTCATCGGCAAAGAAAGACCCTCTGAAAAATGTCCAGGTTTAATAATTATCTGTAAAAATAGATCTTAGACCTCTGATGGACATTCTCTATATACCCTAATCAGATTTTCTTCATTGAAAGGTTCAGAAATGGTGAAAAAGGACTCTAGTATATCGAGGGAATCTAGGATTGACAGACTCTCTACCCTAGACATGACCTCGGACCCTCATTTATTCACAACAACTCTTTCTTCATGGGAATAATGTTCGGCACACCAACCTATAAATTTGGGAAACGGGAAAGAAAATTCGACAGCATAAGGGACTATGGTGGCCTGGATTGCTTCAAGGAATGGTATACATATTCCTACTCTATCGAACAGGTTCCTCCTAGACACAGAGATAGGCGAAATAGTGATTTCGGTATAAAAAATATATGAATCTGTGTCAATTAGGGCTTCTTCATTTGCCACAGGATCTTGTTTTTTTACTGAGGTTATGATTGGATCCATGATTGTGATGAAAAATACCTGGAAATGAGTGGAAATGGCGTGCAGTTGGTGTACTGTTGAGTTGCAGTTGAAAGATGGTGGTCTCGCCGAGGTTTTAACGGTCCAACATTCAAAATAAAATAAAATAAACGAAAAAAAAAATGCCCCTTTATACTTTTCCATTTTTCGGGGGCATGAGAAACTTGTTTGAGGCAACCCCATTTTCATCCTGAAATGAACCCGGTGGTGCCACATAGCTCCGAATGAAAACCATGGTTTGAATTTCGAACCCGCTCTCCAAAATTAACCCCCGCGTAACTTCTTCCCCCGAAATCATTCTCGATCGTTGATCTTGAGAACTCACGATCCGTGATGCATCAGGCCCGATAAGCTTTGCTCTCCTACCAAATTTAGCCTCTCCCTACCATATTTATCCCCTTTCCTAGCTTATCAGGCTTCCAAACCGATTTAGCGTCCCGCTAGATCCTGAAATCTCGATTTCACACAATAAAAATTTCATGGTGACTAACATGGGCTCCAACTAGGGATGTTATCCTCCCAGCGAGGTAGCAAAGAACGACATACCAAGTGCCCTCCCATTGGGATTTATTTCACTCATGCAACTAATTCGATCAACATCTATTTCACGAAACTTAGTTCATATAACTCAAATTATACTCAACATAAACTTAGGGCCTTCACTTCGGGCTTCAATTTCTATTGATTTGATTTCAATTGCTTCAACTGAAAAACAAAAATGGTTATATACAATGAAATGGAAAGGGTGAGAATTATTTTAAGAGAGATAATGCTTGAGAAACTTGCCATTGATAGGTCCCCCACCAATGAGATCTCCATTATGTTCATGTAGCAAATATGCATTATTTCCATCGTATGCCACAATTTTGAAAGGTCCCAGCCATAGATGGTTGAATTTTCCATGCTTTCCTCTGTCTTCATTCCTGGCATCCCATTTCAACACCAAATCCCCCACTTTGAAATCATCTTCCTTAGTATGTCTGTCAAAATCCTTTTTAATCCTGTCTTGGTGAAGTTGAGAGTTGTTGAAATCTTTTTCTCCTGTTTGATGGACATTGATTAGTTCATTTGTCCTCCTTTTAGTGGTATCTGGTTTAGCATCTTTCTTTTGTAGCAATCTCATCAATGGAAATCCTAATGAAGTAGGAAAAATTGCCTCTGTGCCATACACAATCTGGAAAAGTGAAGTGGTAATAAACCTTTCAGTAGTGATCCTGTCAGCCCACGATGCATGGATAAGCTTATTGTGCCAAGCCTTTTTGTTATCTTGCAGTAGTTTTTTGATAATTATGGTCAGACTTTTATTGGGTGACTCAGCCACCCCATTACCTTGGGGTAATAAGTTGTGAAATGGCTAAAAGTTATATTGTAATCATTGAAAAATTTTCCATATTTTTGGACTTGAATGTTGTTGCATTGTCATTAATTATTTTAATTAGACAACCAAATCTAGACAAAATATTGTTTTCTAAAAATTGAATGATAACAGTATCTATGGCTTGCCTTGTGGGGATTGCTTCAATCCACTTGGTGAAGTAGTCTGTGGCTATCAGTATCCACTTATGCTGAGTTGGGGACTGTGGATGAATTTCTCCTATGAAATCAAGGCCCCATTGTATAAAAGGTGGCGCTTGCAAAGGCTGTAGTTTCCTCTTCCCATAAAAAATTTGGCATTCATGACAACTTGAAACTTCTTTGTAAACATCATAAAAAATGATAGGCCAATAGAAACCTACCCTCAATATTTTTTGCACAATAGTTTTACAATAATGGTGCCCTCCACAATCACATTTATGAAACTCTCTGATGGTTTTTTCTACTTCTTCCTCCAGCAAACAACTCAGCAAGATCCCACTTGGATCTTTCCAATACAGAGATTGGTTTAGAATCCAAAATTTTGTTTCTTTTAACTTCAAAAACCTGGCCTTGGTTTTACTCAATTTAGGAGGAGCCTGCAAATTTCTCAAATCATAAATAATATTAGCATACCATGGGGAGTCAAGGAATTTTTGAGATACATGAGGGACCCTTTCTTCTTCTGAATCTGTTGATAAATCAGCAATGAAATTAATTCCCAAGAGTTCACAATTTGACTGTGCCATCAACTTTACAAGTATGTGCCCCTTGATCAACTTTGTAGGTTTAATCTCAAGGTCATACTCCAACAACACAGCTATCCACTTGCCCCTTTTACCCTCAGTATCCTGCTGAGTCAAAATGTCCTTCACAGAACTGTTGAGCACATAAGCAATGGTATGGGAATGCAAGATATAAACTCTAAACTCCTTGAGTTCCTTGACCAGTGAATAAGCCTGTTTTTCCATGATATCATACTTTAATGGGGAATCCCTCAATGTCCTGCTATAGCAGGCTATATGCCTTTTAAATTTATGTTCATCTTTTTGTAATAAAACACTAGCAATGGTGTGCTATGAGGCAAAAGCAAACAATATAAAGTCTTTTGCAAAATTTGGACTGGACAACACTGGGGCTTTGGTCAATGCCACTTTAATATATTCAAAATACTTTCTAGCTTCAGGATTCCAATTTATCTCACTTCATTTCCTGAGAATGTTAGTGATATGATTTATGATTTCAACCAGATTAGGGATGAACCTTCTCAGAAAAATTACTTTCCCGAGGAAAGATTGCACTTCTTTCTTGCTTCTAGGTGTGCCAATTTTAAGGATTCCTTCAACTCTGTTGGGATCTATCTTTATTCCCTCCTTTGAACTAATGTGACCAAGCAACTTTCCCTCTTCCATGCCAAAATTAGACTTCTTGGGGTTCAATGAGATGTCAAACTTCCTACATTTCTGAAAATTTTTCCTTAGATGTTTAAGATCTTATTCATTAGAAATTGAATATACAGTGATATCATAAAAGTATATAACAATAAATTTATCTTTCTCATAAGCAAAGGCTATATCCATATCCCTTTGGAAAGTTTCTCCTGCATTCATGAGCCCAAAAGGGATTTTGGCATACATGGAGGTGCCCCATGGTGTTGTAAAGGTTCTCTTTTCATGATCATCGGGGTGTGCCATGATTTGATTGTACCCAGAGAAACCATCCAGCATTGATATTTTTTGAGAACCAACCACTTTCTACAGAATGTGATCCATCTTAGGGAGTGGGTAATTTTCCTTGAGAGATACCATGTTCAGATTTCAAAAGTCCACACATAATCTGATCTCTCCACTTTTCTTCCTGACATGTACCAAATTTTCCACCAACTTAGAAAATCTCAGAGACACTATGATCTTGGCTTCAAACAACTTTTTATCTCCTTTTCAATCAAGGGCAGCAGCAAAGGATTGATTCTTCTTAATTTATGTTTGAAAGGTTTATGATCCTATTTGATTGGAATCACATGTTGAATTACCTTAGTATCATAAACCTTTAGATCTTCATAACTCCATGCAAAAACATCAGGAAATTATTTCATTAAATTGATATACCTTTGCTTGACCTCTGGGTTAAGTGTCTTGGATAGCTTGATGATCTTGGGATCTTCTTGAGTCCCAATGTTGCAATCTTCAACATCTCCATCATTTACAATAATTTTAGGACTCTTGGCTACATCATTGTTGTCAAAGATTTTTTTCTAATGGGACCAAGCCTTTGGGAATGATGTTATTTTTTAGCTGAATCATATCCTTACTAGCAATCTGATTCTTGAAATAATCATCATTTGCGAACACAGCTATATCTTCTTCTTCATAACAATATTCCTCAACAATATTCAAATTTTCAAATTCACCATCCATATTAAGGAAACTTTCTACTTGTTTGTCATCATCAAAAACCTTCCAGTACTTAATATTATCAGGAATTGTTGGCTTGTTCTTGACCTCAATCTCATATCCTATGTTAGGAAAAATTGGAATTTTGAAAACTGAGGTTTGAAATAGCTAGAGCATTAGCAATCTGATTTTTCCCCCTTGGAATTATTGAAAGACTATATTCTGAAAATTCCTCAAGAAGGTCAAGCACTATATTCCTATATGCTCTTAATCTGGGATGCTTTGCCTGATATATACCCTTTACCTGATTTATAATCAACTCATAATCTACATGTACAACTATCCTCCTAGCACCCATTTCTTTCAAAGTCTTCAATCCCAACACTAATGCCTCATATTCAACCATGTTATTTGTGCAATCAAAGGCAAGCTTGTAAGAACAAATTTTTGTGGCGAACATGGGGGGGTTAATCCACACACCAGTTCCTGCTCCTTCTCTGTCAACAGCTCCATCAAAGCTCATGTTCCACATTTCATTTTCTGCATTTTTTTGTTGATGTGAACTTTCCTCAGTTTGTTGATCATATTTTTCTTTGGTATTCATATCAGTCTTTGGCACCTTCTCTTCAAAACTCAAATCATTAAAGAAAACGGAAGAACCAATCTCAGTCTCCATAGAGTAAATGGGATGGTTGTTTGGTTGGGCTTTGTTACTGACCATGTACTTGAGAAAACATTATGTGTACAACCTCCTATCTTGGCCAAAAATAGGGATAGTGGCATATGACATATCCATTTGCAAGGTCCCTTTTAGCTTTGCAGCCCATGATCTAGATAACAGCATGCCAAATTTAGGGGGGATATAAACAACCACCACATCCATGACCATATTTTTTGTTGGAATTTAAGACAAAGATACCACCATATCTTTGATTAGGCCCAAGCACTTCACCTTCCTTGAATCAAAGGAGAAAAGGTCTTTATAAGGCCTTGTAACAGCCAGACCCAATTGGTCCATGACCACCTTGGGCATCAGACTATCGGATGCTCCTTAATCTAATATAGCATTGTGCTCATATCATGATTCTTCAGACTAACATAGAAAGGAGGGACCTCATCAGCATCACTACTCTCCTCTACACGTGGGACAAACAAGATGGCAGGACGATCATCTTGTATATTTAAAGTATCAGAAGTTTCTTCCATCTTGAGCATATTAATGATCTGATTTCTATATTCATTATTCTTTATCAGCTCATTGAATGGAATAGAGATTTTAATTTTGGCCATCTCACTTTCAAAGTTAAAGGAAGATGAGGTTTTTTCTACCTCTTTGATGACTGTCTCCTTTCTTGGTTCAAGTACTTTCTTTGGGGGTTCTTCCTTTTCTTTCCTTTCTCCACAGCATCCTTTGCAACAGATTCCTTCGATGAAGGTGTATTATTTTGAGATTCTTTGGTAGGGTTTCCCTTTGGAGGATTTGCAGGAACCTTTTTGTTTTGAATATTGTATTGTTTATGAAATTGCATGATGGAATTCTGCAGTCCTTTCTGGTAGTCATCCTTATCTACTTACAACCTTTCATCATTCTCTTGCATGAATATATCATTTGCATCCATGAACTGATCATGTTATTCTTTGGTCAAAAACACCTATGTTTCATCACCATCACAACAATGCATATTGTCTTCAAAAGTTTCATCAAAATTTTCATTTACATAATTATTCTGAAAAGGAGGTCTTATTTGTTGATCACCCTGGTTCCTCTGATATATTTGTCTAATTTGTGGAATTGTTGGTCTTCTTTGATTTCTGGGTGGAAAATCAGTCTGCTCTCTGGTGTTAGGATTATTATCTAAAGACATCATTTCCATGAGTTTCTACATGGTCTTCATCATCAACTCAAACCTCTCTGCTGATGACTGTGAGGTTGAAGGTTGTGCCTTATCTTGGACCTTGTTTATGTCTCTGTCAGATTTATATTTGATATTCCCTGAAGCCATTAGATTTACTTCAACTTCTATTGCATCACTCATCATATCATCTAGTGAAGTGGATCTTATTTCTCTCAACAACAAAGAAAAATCACTATCAAAGGAATCAACATATCTAAGTTGAGCAGCTCTACGAGGATGTTTTACTTCAATAGGAATTGAGTTGTAAACTTTCATAAATCTAGCTGAAAACTCTTGTATTGTTTCAGCAGGTGACCTTCTCATGTTGTTGTATTGGGTTAGCAACTAAATGGGGTTTTTCTTGTCACCCCACTTTGCAAGAAAACTTGTTTCAAAGGCTTCAAAATATGGGATACTTGCTACTAGGAGAGCTCTGAACCATTTTTTGACTTCTCCTGCGAGACTTTGTGCAAACAGCCTCATTTTTGCATCTTCATAATATACTTCTCCTAGGTCCACCAAATCATTGAACCATTCTAAGTGTTTTTGGGCTGACGCATTGCTTTCAACATCATACAACTTAATCCTCTAATTATATTCCCAGGGTAAATCATGTAACTAAGCAGGTAGAACAAGGGGGGGGATCCTAGCTGCCATGGTTGCAATAAGAACTTGAAATGGTTGATTGTTTTGAGCAGGAATCACAGCAGGTCTAATAGAGGCAGTTGAAACTAAACCTTGGAACCTCTTCTAATCAAAGATGATTTCATTCAAACTAGATTCAAATCTAGTTTTGAACAGAGTTTGCTCAAATTTCAAATCAAAATCAAGGTCTTCAATGATTTTTACTCCATCTTTGGGCAAAGATAGATTTATGTCTAGACAAAAAATTGGGCTTATTGGACTTTATTTTCTTTTGTGTACAATTTTCTCAGGATCAGACACAGGGATTATTACTTCTAGGTCTGGATTTCTTCTGGTATGAATTCTCTTGGGAGCCAGAATTTCTTGCTAAAACTACTTTATGCTACTAGTCTCATTATAATGGAGTCATCAGGGTAAATTTAGTCTCATCCAATAAGGTGTTTGATTCACTGTCACCCTCAGGAATCAAATCTGAAGCTTTAAGACGTTGTTTTCCCAAGGAAGATGTCACTTTCGATCCTCGGAAATGGCGCCAAAATGTTAGCACTCTGTAAATTTGTTTAGCTGATAAAACAAACGACAAAGGAAACCTACAAACCAACTTTAGAGCTGGGTACTAGCCTACTCAGCTCAAACAAGGATTTCTCTTGTCACTTGATCTTTAACATATGAGTTTTCTTTAACAAATCAATGCCTAGGTTTTGTTGCTTTGAAGGGTTTTTTATAATTTTGTTGGCAAGGAAGGGGAGGGACACCTAGGGCTATGGAGTCAAACTTCTAAAAATGAATGGAAACATTGACTGGTCGGTAGAACTCTCTAGATGATAAAGGCTAAATGAGGTGATAAATCTAAGTTATAAATTGTAATTTGCAGAGTGTAAGAAGAAAGGAAAAACATATAATTGTATCAGAGCATTAAATAAATGAATTCTGAATTAGGTAGGAAGAACTTAACATACTTTAAATTGTTTAAGCTGAGAGCATCACAGGATGAATTATGGGCTTTTAACTATCCAATTTAAACAGAAGAAAGTGAAAATGAAATCATAAATACAGGAAAAACATACAAAAAGAGAAGACAAAACTCAGATCACCACCATTAGAATATTTTCATGGAAACTTGAAGACATCTTCATGTGTATTCTATTCAGCTTCAGAAAATTACATTCAAGTTCCAGATAGCTAAAATCATGCCCTTGCACTTCTGCCAACCCCTAATACATTTGGAACTCCTAATATTTATACAAGCTTAATTCCTTCGGTTTGAACCGATTACAATGATTAAACCAAAGCGTTTCAGTTTTCAAACCATTTACAATGATTGCAAAGAAACGTTTTGGTTTTGAAACTGATTACAAAGAAGCGTTTCAGTTTTGAAACTGATTACAATGATCAACAGGTAAACGTTTCTTGATCCCAGATTTTGGATCCTCTGGTGCTTCAGTCTCGTTCTTTGCCACTTGTTATGATTTGGTATTCCACATGATCTGCCAGCTTTAGTGACATATGGCCATCATCTACTGGGCCCTGGGAAATTGCATTTTGTCTTACCCAACCTGATTATTTCCTTCCATTGCAAGTCATGAGGGATATCATAATCTGTCATTTCCTTTATCAAAATATCCAGGTCAATGCAGGAATCATATGACATGATTGACAATCTCAACTTAAATGTTTTGAATTGATTCAAGATTTCAAAATCTGTAATTAGATGCTCAACCAAAGTAGCTCCTTTCAGATTTTCCTCTAGGGTTTTGAAATTGGAATGATCCATTATGCACTGAGTCAAATGAGCATTATATTCTTCTTGATCATACAAATTTCCCTTTCCATCCCACAATCGTGGAAGGCCTTTGATAAAAAACTCTTCGAACAAATCTTTGAACTCTTGTACACTATGTTCCATTTGTGTTGCCTTGGTTTGGACTGATTTCAACAGGTTGTGTTTAGAAATAACCCTCCTAGCCTAGATAATCAATGTCGTTTTGTATTTAACTCCAATAGTCTGAAGGTCTCCAGTAGAAACAACATTGAGTATATTTATGGCATTCTGGGCCCATTCTGATGGTTTATTTGCTAGAGTTTCATTCACAATAGTGCACATGCTTCTGGTTGTGTTGTCTATATTGTCCTTATCATTATTTAAATTCAAATATACTCTGAACTTGGCAACTTCATCAGCTATAGAGTCCTAGATGATATGCTTGGCCCCTTGCAACAGGCCTTTGCCTCTTAACCTCATCTTGAATTTATACATTCTTTCCTACAAGACTTCATTCTCCTTTTGAAATTGATCCATTCTTTCATCCTTTTCCCACATCTTCTGCTTCAATTTCTCTGTGCTTCCTTTTAGCCCTTTGATTTCTCCTTATTTCAAGCTTACTTGTGACATAGACTAGACAAGTCCTTCATTGTTTGACCCAACTTCCACAGTAGGAGCTGCAGCTACATCTTTGTTTAGCATTTTTGTCTTCTCTTGTGACCATTTCACCCTTTCTCGTTCTAGCTGCAACACCCTAGATTTTTAGTCCAAATGAATCTTGACGAAGTGTTTCCTTTTCCTATTCTAGAGCAACCAATTATGTTGTTTGTGGATGCTTTTTAGAAGACATTTTCAATTTCTTCTTCAAACTTTGAATTAATTTGTCTTTCTCATCCAATGAGGATTTCAACCCTTGGGGGCCTTTAGATTCCAATCTCTTGACCTGAGTCTGCCAAGCCCTGCTAGATGTTTTTTCCTGCCTCAACTGTCCTTCCAATTTCATTGCATAAGATGACAGTTTTGAGTTCTTCAAGCTTAAATTCAGGTAATTAGAATACAACATATCACTAGTATGCTTATGGAATTTTACCTTGTCTGGAGCACTGATGTTGTCATATATTATATTTATCTTAGAGACTTTGTCTTCACTTGTAACTGCAATGTTAAAGGTCCTCTTTTCAACATCCCTTACCGCGAACAGAGAATATTTATGATAAGAAATATTTTTCGGTTCAGGGACTAAATCCCTTATCTCACCCGGAGCTATGTTTCCCTTCAGAGCATATTGTTTTACTAAATCTTCTTTAGATTTATAAACTACCTCAGATGTTCTATCAAACACATATTTCTTATTGCTAAAGTTTCTTAAGATACCTTCACTTTGGAGTTTTCTTTCCTTTTCAACATCTACAGTGCTAGTACCACTTTCCACCATATCTATATTTACTTGTTCTTTGGGCTCTTCCTCTTCTAAATCCACTACCTATGGAGACCGTGTAATATTCATCTTCTTTGGGGAATTTTGTTGGTCATTGATGCCCAGGGCCTTTGAACTGCTTCTCTTGTTGTAAACACTTGTCTTAGGAACTTTGACTATCAGTTTCTAAGGAGCTTGTTGTATTTGACTTTGTTGCAGGGTTGCATCCACCTATTGTGAGTGAGTTGGTTGCAATATTGCTTTTGTATCAACATAGACTTCTATATTTTCCAGCTTATCAAAACGCTCAACCTGTTCATGCTCATAAGGGGCAAGTTTGTTCATCAATATTCTCTTGGATATGATTTAGTGTGGATCATATCTTATTCCCTGTAGTTGTGCAAAACCAAACTCTTTGATCTTTGCTTGAACCTGAGATAAGTATGATCTAGTTTTGACAATGAAGGGGCCAATGATAAAAAGGAGATTGAGGTTGGAGGCTTTGTGCAACTTCGAGAAATGCTCTGTCAAAAATATAATTCTCTACTTGATGAATTCAAGGGTAAAGATTCTAGGAGTCAAAAAAATAGGCAATAGGTAAGGGGATTCATGGCAAACATAAACCCATATTACTGTTGAGTTCATGAATAGTACTCAATCCCCCACTCTGTTCTCTGGATTTGTCTAGAGATAGCTCCTCGTGTCGTCCAAAACTCTAGGTAGGCTAGTATTGAAAATCAAATTGTAAACTCTAGACATGACTTTGTTTATGAATATAAGCAATGTAATCCTTTTACATTCAGTTGACACAAATGTTTCTTCAGGAAATTCTCTCTTGTTGGTTTCCAGGAAAATTCTCAACAGATAGGTGTAGTATCTGAAATGTCTTAGAGAGCAAAAATTCACTAGCTATTTATGGATATTATCAGCTAGGAATTGGTCAAAATTGATACGGACTAACAGACCAAACTCTGATTTAAAAAAGGTCAAAAGGAAACCTAGTATTACTTCAACCACATATTTTTCATTTTCTAGACCTAAAACCTGACTCAATAGGGATCAGACCCATTGGACTTCAATGACCATTATATTCACATGCATCAGCATAGACAGACCCTCTGAAAAATGTCCAGGTTTAATAATTGTCTGTAAAAACAGATCTCGGACCTCTGATAGACATTCTCTATATACCCTAATCAGATTTTCTTCATTGAAAGGTTCAGAAATGGTAGAAATGGACTCTGGTATACTGAGGGACTCTCGGAATGACAGACTCTCTACCCTACACATGACCTCGGACCCTCGTTTATTCACAATGACTCTTTCTTCATGGGAATATTGTTTGGCACACCAACCTATAAATTCGGGAAACAGGAAATCAATTTCAACAGCATAAGGGACTATGGCGGCTTGGACTGCTTCAAGGAATGGTATACATATTACTACTTTATCGGACAGGTTTCTCCTGGGCACAGAGATAGGCGAAATAGTGATTTCGATATAAAAAATATTTTCCACAGGATCTTGTTATGTTATTGAGGTTATGATGGGATCCATGATTGTGATTAAAAATACTCGGAAACGAGCGAAAATGGAGTGTAGTTGGTGTACTATTAAGTTGCAGTTGAAAGATGGTGGTCGCGCCAAGGTTTTAACAGTCCAGCATTCAAAATAAAATAAAATAAACAACAAAAATGCCCCTTTATAGTTTTTCGCTTTTCGGGGGCATGAGAAAGTGGTTTGAGGAAACCCACTTTTCATCTTGAAATGCACTTGGTGGTGGAACATAGCCCCGAACGAAAACCATGGTTGTAATTTCGGTCCCGCTCTCCAAAATTAACCCCCGCACAACTTCTTCCCCCGAAATCATTCTCAGTCGTTTATATTGAGAAATCAAAATTCGCGATGTGCCAGGCTCAATTAGCTTTGCGCTCCTGCCAGAAATAGCCTCTCCCTGCCATATTTAGCCCCTTTCTTAGCTTATCAGGCTTCCAAACCGATTTAGAGTCTCGTTAGATCCTGAAATCTCGATTTCACACAATAAAAAATTAATGGCGACTAACAAAGTCAACTCCCTCGACTTGGGAATAACCTTTCGCTACCAGTTGAGCTTTGAACTTCTCGACTTGTCCTACGACATTCATCTTCTTATTGAACGCCCACTTGCTACCAACGGGCTTCCTTCCACTAGGTAACTTGAATAAAACCCATGTCTCATTCTTGTACAAGGATTCCATATCTTCAACCACGGCGTCCTTCCAGAGTTTACCCTCTGTCGAGTTGACTGCCTCACCAACCAACTTGGGCTCATCATCGATGACAGTTAGCACAAAAGTGGAACAGAAGTCAGGTGGACTATACCTCTCAACTAGTTTTCTTATTCTTTCTGACCTCCGTACTACCGGAGTCAATTGTTCCACCTCTTCCTCAAATTCATTCGACTTATCTGAATCATCTTCTTCATTCCTTAGTTCAAACCACATCATATCAGGATTATTCTTGGTCTGAACAACTTCCTCAAGCTCGAATTTATCTCTGACTTCTTTGAAGAACACATATCGATTGTACATTGTTCTCCTTGATGTAGGATACCATAGCTTATATCCTTTCATTCCTTCTTTATATCCGATGAAAATAAATTATATTGGCTTCTTGTCCAGCTTTCTCCTCTTTTCCTTAGGAACATGCACAAATGCATCACATCCAAATACTTTGAGATGTGCCACCGCAGGATTCTTACCAGACCATGCCTCATTTGGATTTGTGTCGACTAGCACCAACGAAGGAGACATATTTACTAGATATCTTGCAATCTCAACTGGCTCCGTCTAGAATTCTTGTGTAAGCCCAGCACCACTAAGCATGCTCCTTTCCTTATCCATATGTGTTATGTTCATGCTCTTGGATACCCCATTTTTCTATGGGGTATATAGTGTGGTATTTTGGTTTGCTATTCCACACTACTTACAGAACTGATCAAATTCCTTTCCACAGAATTCACCACCATTTTCGGTCCTCGGCACTTTAATCCTCTTTTATTTCTAGTTTTCCACAAGAGCTTTAAACTCCTTAAATCTCTCAAAAACCTTTGATTTATTCCTCATGAAGTATATCTATTTCTTCCTGCAAAAATCATCTATGAAGGAGACATAATACAGGGATCCACCAAGTGAAGGCACTGTAACTGGGCAAAACACATCACTATGCACCAGTTCTAGAATCCCATTTTCCCTTATCTCTCCATATGGGAACCTCACCCTACTTTGTTTTCCATATATGAAATGTTCACAAAACTCGACTTCTAAACCACATTCAGGAAACCCTTCGACCATACCTTTGCTTTGCATAGCTCTAAGTCCTTTTTCTCTAATGTGTCACATTCTCTCGTGCCATAACCTGTTCAGGTTGATTTCATCATGTCTTTCCAAGTCAATTTGAACCAACTTGGCTCGAGTCGACTCGATTTGTGTTGACATCGAGTCAATTCGAGTCGTAGTCGACTCAATTTCAAGAGAAACGATGATGTTTCATCCAGTCGAGTCGATATTCCCTAACAACTTGTATAGGGTACCAATCTGAAATCCTCTCCTTAATACCATCGCACCTCTAACCATCTTGCATGAATCCTTCTGAAACAAAGTATGCACACCTGCATAACTTATCTTACTAACAGATATCAGGTTTCTTGCCAAACCCAGAATGTGTAGCACACCTGGAAGGGTTCCTTCCCTCCCATCCTGCAGTGTCAGTTGGACTTTTCCCCGTCTGACGATTCTAGTTGTCGAGTCGTCCCCAAAGAACACATCACCCCCATCATATCATTCATACTCACAAAACCATTCTTTATGTGGTGTCATATGATAGGATGATCATGATTCGATCAACCAAACATATTGATCCAACTTTGTAATGGTCAACGCCAGGTACACATCACCTCCTTTTTTCAAGGTTATCTTTCTCTCAGTCAACTACTTCTCATCGAATCCATCACTGAATTTTGTTTCCTTCGACTTACAGTCCTTTTTATAATGCCCAACTTTACCGCATTTATAGCATCTTTGCGTCGACTGAACCATGGATTTAGATCTACCCTTCGACTTGAACTTTCTATCGTAGAATCTGCCTTTATCTTTTTCTATCAGTCAACCTCTCACTACTAGAGCATCTTTGGTCGATCCTTCCATGTTCTTCCTTCTCATTTATTTCGATGGCAGAGAAACAACCACTCCCTCTAGCACTAGTGTATTTTTATTACTCCCAATAGCCATGACTAAGTGATACCGAGAGTCTAGAAAAGAACATAATAGTCAAATACACTTCTCCTCATTAGTGATATTAATATCCACAGATGATAACTGACTTAACATAATGTTAAACATGTTTAAATGCCCAGTCACGGAACTACCATCACTCATCCTCAGAAGATACAATTTATTTCTAACAAACAACTTATTTACCAGAGATTTCGACTGGTATAAGCTTCCCAACTTGTCCCACAGTTTCTTGGTCAAATCTTCACCCGATACATTCAGCAGCGCTGAATCTGCAAGACAAAGTTGAATCGTACTTATTTATCTTCTTTTGACTTTTTCCCATTCTTCCGTCGAAATTCCTGTCAGTTGTGTACCTAGATAGATCGTTGTCCATTGTTCTCAATCCACAAGAAGATATTCCATTTTAAGCTTCCAAGGCTCATAATTTGGCCATTGAATTTTTCTATCTCTATTCTAGAACTACTCGTCATTATTTACCACAACCTCTAGCACAATTTATGACTTACGACTCTTATTGTACCTAGGGTTTAGTTCTGAGATTCAAGATTGGCAAATCAAGATCTAATATACTCTCCAAAGAATAGCACCGCTCTGAACACTCACTTGTCAGGGAAAACCTAAGCTATGATACCACATGTCAGGAAATGTAGGGTGCTTCCACACTAATCCTAGCAGAAGAGAAGAATAATTTAATCAAGAACGTAAATGAAACAAGTAATCACACAATACACAAAGATTTTACCCTGGAAGCCTTAACTAGGAGAAACCAACATTTCTTTGAGTGTTATGCTCTCTTGTTGTCTTATTCAATCTGAATAAAAGGTTACATGTCTAACCTTGGTCCACACCTAAGACACAATCGACATCATACCCTATTTCTTGTGCAAGAACAACCCTACATCCAAATTAGCTTACATATGCATGACCAATAACCTATATCTACACATGCATTAACATGCATAAGTGAATTACATGATTCCTTCATTATCCTTTACGGCCTTACAACACGCCTTTTATAGGCTTTACAATAGGAAAAACCCTAAATATTGGCACCCAAAAAATGGTTACAGATCCATGCATATCATTGGCTACAAATCTCGCAAATCCTGGGATTCTGTTACAGTCAACTTCCAAGTCGAGTTACCAGTCGAACTACATTGAGTCTCTAGTTGGTCGTCACATGCCCGCACTTCAACCTCTTTTTGGTTGACTTGTCGTTGATACATTCGACTTTTAATTTACCCGATCGACTCCCTCGACTTTCAACATTTTGTTGATCCACCTTGACCTTTGACTGCCAGTCAATCTACCTAGACTAGACTTTCATTGCAAAGAATATAACAACCCAGCACCTCTCAACAATCGTAGCTCTGAAAAGGGTCTTGAACGATATCCTGAATATTCAACGCAAATTCCTATGGGGCAGTGCTCACAAAGAATGCAAGTCGAACCTAGTGGATTGGGATAAACTATTCCTACCCAAGCACTCAAGTGGGTTGGGACTCAGAGATCCAGACATTCTCAGAAGAGCCCTTGGGGAAAAAACATGGTGGCGATGGTTGGAAATATATGAGGAATTGTGGAGAAAGTTATGGCACAAAAAATACTACCCAGCCATTGATCAACACAACCTCATTAGATTGTAAGGGCCACGCCCTGGTTCGGCCATCTAGAACTTAGCTTGGGCTAATAATCACATCATTCATCAACATAGTTTTTGGGATATAAGATGAGGCTGACACTCCCTATTTTGGGATGATTCCTGGAAACAACATACACCCTTGAGTAACAAGCTTGAGATACAGCACCTCCGTGTGGATATGCTTAGACAAGGAAAAGTAACCATTGATCAATATTGACTTTCACCACAACAAGATGACAAATGGAAAACTTGTCTTCCTACAGAATACCACCAATCCCTGTTGCATGGTCTAAATTGGAGCACATTCTGGAATGAATTATGTAATAGAAAAATCAGAATCAAAACTGGCGAGGACACCTTATGATGGGGTTATAAGACCATTGGTTCTTTCTCACTCATGTAAGCCTATTATATTTCCATCAATGCACCAGTCCAACAACATCAGAACATCTTGAGGAAAATATGGAGCCCATTTATATGGCCTAAGGTATCATTCTTCCTCTGGCTTCTCACCTGAAAGAAGATTCTCACATAGGACAACCTATTAAAGCATGATTTGTAGGACCAGGTATGTTCTCTTTATGTCAGAATGCGGAAGAAACAATGGAGCACCTTCTTGATGGTTGTTATGTAGCCACTACTTTATGGGACCTGAGTTTCATGGTTTTTCGATCATCTGATCGCAAACGGGAAAATGTGATAGATACCATCGCAAGATGGAGGGACCAAGATTTCTCCAACCCCATCATCAACCTTTCTTAGCAGATTTTCCCCAACTTCCTTCTATGGGAACTTTGGAAAGTAAGGAACTGAGGAATATTTGAAAATAAAATCACTGCGATCAATGAAATTTGGAACTGCATCAAACATCACCTTAAGGAAACTACTCTCATATCCCCCTGGAATGAAAGTGATTGGCAGACTGTTGCTAAAGACATCATTATTCTTCATAACCTTGGCATTGAGGGGCTCTTCAGGTACTCTGCTCTGCACCCCCACAAGATAATTGTTTCCACCCTGGATACTTGGTCCCCCCACCAAAACTGGCTAACTAAAATTGAATTTTGACGGGGACTCCAAAGGCAACCCGGGCCCAACTAGATACGGTGGCACCATTCACAATGACACTGGAGACCTCCTTTCACTTTACGCAGAATTTTTTAGGCATTACAGCAACAATGGAGCTGACATTCAAGCATTGGAGCAAGGTCTTTCCATTGTAATTAAATCCAACATGTGAAAGCTAATTGTGGAGGGAGACTCCCTCATCTTCATCCACATGCTCCGGAAAATTCAAAATGGTTCAGACATCTCAAAGATCTCCACAAGTTGGTTCTTGGAAAGTAGTCTTGAAAATATCCACACAATGTTTTGCCACTTTGATATCCTCATCCCCTCTCACATGAGAAGAAAAACCAAAAAACTTGTTGATCATCTCGCCAATGCAGAAGCTCTTTAGGAGTCTAACCAACAGGTTTGGAACTGGAATAATGCCCCCTCCTCAGCCATGTTGGAATATTGTAAAACCATCGCCCTACAGAACATATCTCAATTCCACCAGCACCTGGATGGGGTGTTAGGGAAGTGTAGTAGGCGACAAGTACCTCCACACAATCCCCCTACACTTGGCGACATCGTACATTCCAATGGAAACCATGTTGCCACCTCCATGAGCTCACGTCAAAAATTTTACTCCTCCCTACCGCCAAACATAACCCCGTGCAAGAGAACTATTATTATCAGGCATGTGTTCATTCTTCTGGCCAGTTTTATGATTTCTATCCACTCATAGAGAGTAATGGCATCGTTCGATGCCATTACTCCCCACTCTCAGCTCTGTAGGAAGGTTAATTTGAGCACTCACTCTCATTTTGATAGCCATACGCTTTGGTTGCCTCCCTGTCTCACCTCAGCTCTGCATCTCACCTGTCTCACTACCACGTTGTGTCACCACTCTTTGGCTCTTGGTTATTCTCCTATCTATGAAGTCCTCACCTCTACCATGCCTCGCGAGGGACAGGGTCAAAGGGGTCGTAGTAGAAGAGATGGGGTTCTTGAGCATATCACCGGTGTTGGATCATGTTGTCATTGATGCCAATGGTTTGATTGATTGATGTCATTGATTGATGTCAAGTGATTGATTGATGTCAAAGGATTGATTGATTGATGATTGATGTAATATAATATGTATTGTCCTTGATGAGAATGCA
>ML806837.1:73950-96104 GCA_009831015.1 Picea engelmannii
AAATTACGTTATTACTGATTCACCCCCCCTCTCAGTAATCCAACAACCGGGGCCACCGTCGCCCCATTGTTGAGGCTTACGAAGCCCACACTCCCCCGCACATTAGAGCAGAGTTCAACCTCGTCGAGGCTGATGCTCGTGTCCTTCGTAGGTTTATTGACCATGCTGCAGTCAATGTTGAGATTGGGCAGTGGATTCCAGATCTAGGTTCTTTCTGAGAGCGTGCCACCTTCTATACCAGAACGATGGACTTATACTCATTGCTTAAAATGATGGTGGGAAAGGTGCTTGTAGAACGCAATGAGGCTCATGAGGAAATCTTTTTACGACTTGATGAAATGCAAATGGAGATTTTGGAGATCAACAAGAAAGTGGATCATCTCTTGAGCGTGAATGTGGATGGTGTTGGGTCGAGTCACAACATGGACACTGGTCCGCATGATGCAGTGCCTCCTCCTAAGGAGCCTCCAGGTCCAATTCAATAAAATTCATGTTTTAGATTTTGTTTTTTTGGCTCGATAACTTAGATAGATGTAGGGCGACAACCCCACCAATGTATAGGCATAGACAAGGTCTGAGAACTTGTATGCATAGGCTGGTAAACAATGATTTTGACAAAGTGTCGTTGGTTTTATTTTTTGAACTTAAAGTCTGCCAGGGCCGATTGAATTTCCTATTTTGCACCTCGCCGAGTTTCCCAAGTGACCAACTAGGCACCGGTTTATATAACTTCTTATTTCTCAGATAATATAAATTATGGATTGAATTATGAATAACAAAAATAATAATAATATCATGATATATTTAAATAATTCTTAATATAATATATAAAACCCTAGATATGTTATTTTATTACTTTAGTGTAAATTATTACATTAATTATATAACCAATAATAATATATCATAAAGTAGGTTATAAACTAAACCCTAAAACCTTGATAAATAATAATATATAATAAACTAATTAAGATAATTTACAATAAGATCTAAAATAATTCATTGATATACTATTTAAAAATAACTTATATTGTTTTAGTGTAAATTAATGCACTACTTATATAACACTTAATATAAATATCATAACTATGCTATAAACAATGTAATTTACTAATACAATCACACCAATCTTATTAATACACTAAGATTTTATATATATTATTCAACCACTAAACATTAATATATAATATATTAAATAATAAAGTAGGCCATAAACTAAACAGTGCAATAATATCGTAAAGATGTATATGATTGTACTAATATAATCACACTAATCTTGTTAATACACTAGTATTTACTATATATTATATTCAAAACACTAAGTATTTATATCATAATCACATTGATCTTATTAATACACTAGTATTTACTATATAGTATATTCAAAACACTAAGTATTAATATATAAAATAAAGTAATTAATATGTAGTATATTAAAACACTAAGAATTAATATATTTAATAAATAGTACTTAATAGAAAGTAGACTTAAGACCTAAAATATTTATGTTATATCTAAATAGTTCACGATATCTATCTAATCTATTTTTTTTAAGGTCATAGCCAATTCAAACACTGAATTGGTGTATGAGATCCTCTCTGTCCAACGATTTGATTGGTAAAGTCTACGGAGGTATACGTACCTTATCCCCCTCTAGATTTGAACTTGTGACCTCTTAAGAGGAAACACATGTTCTTAACCATTAGGCTCACTCAGGCTATATAGTCCATGATATACTATCTAATATAATGTAAAACCCTAGATATATTGTTATAGCGTAAATTAATGTAGTGAATATATAATAAATATTAATATAATAGAGAAGGGGTATTATACTATAATATATATTATAGCGTAGATTAATGTACTAAATATATAATAATATAAATTTTAATAAATATATAATAATATAAAGTTAAATAAGAATTAGTAGTATGAACCATTTAAAAATAGAAATAAAAAAGGAGATATAGAGAAGAGGAAAGCGTCAAATCTTATTGTTCAAACCTAATATTCTAGGGCCCCTTAGTTGGTTTATCAGGGGGATCCAAAAGCTACTTACCTCAAGGCCACCATCTCTGTTAATATTGTTTGGGTGCTTGATTATTTCAAGGGCCTCTCTAAAGCATCTTTTGTAGTAGTGGTCTTCTTTTGCGAGGATTTTGGTATCCTCAAGGCACACATGATGCTTGGTTTTAAGAGAACGTTTTGCCAAGGCTGAGGTGCGAATGCGCTCATTTCTATTGTCTAATTCATGTTCCTTAATCCTTACCTGAAACGATCATCCAATCTCTCCAATATAACATTTTCCACATGAACAAGTGACCTTGTAGATGTCATTCCCCTAACGATGGTCTATAGGGTCTTTTACAGACCTCATAAATTGTCTGATAGTTATTAGAGGATTGAAGGAATTTGTAATTTCCTTTCTTTATTTGCAATCTGTGACTCCACTGATGTAGGGAAGGTAAACCTTCATGTTGGGGTCACCGATTGAAAAGGTCTTGAAAAGAAAGGAAATTACAACTTCCTTCAAGCCCCTGATAATTGTCAAACAAATAATCAAGTTCATAAAAGACCCTACAGACCATCGTCAGGGGAAAGGCATCTACAAGGTCTCTTTTTCATGTGGAAAATGTTACATTTGAGAGACTCGGCGATCGTTTCAGGTAAGGATTTAGGAACATGAAGTAGACATTATAAATTAGCGCATTCGCACCTCAACCTTGGTAGAACATTCTCTTAAAACCAAGCATCATATGTGCCTTGAGGATACCAAAATCCTCACAAAAGAATACCACTACTACAAAAGACGCTTCAGAGATCCCCCTAAAATAATCAAGCACCCAAATAATATGAATAGATAGGATGACCTTGAGGTAAGTAGCTTTTGGTTCATCTTGATAAACCAACTAAGGGACCGTAGAAGATAAGGTTTGAACAATCAAGTTTGACTCTTTCCTCCTCTTTGGATCTCCTTTTTCTATTTCTATTTTTAATGGTTCATAGATTTAGGGGTCTCGTGTTCTTTTATTTCTCTAGTATAGCATTAGTACTTTTTTTTCCAAAGGGAAAAATTCTTGATTATATTGATTATATAATGTGTTCTCAATACAGAGAATTTACAACGCTTAACTAATAAGTGATATCTGTCAAATTAACTCTCGCCTTTAGTGGTCTCTCGACTAGCATAGGGGAAAGTTCATAATAAGAGAAAGAGGATTGTTAAGAGTCTGAGAAGGATACAAGTATATGAGAGGGATATAACCCCAGTAAATAAAGCAAAACAGTAGAATCTTCAGTGATACATCAGCTAGGGAAAAGTCTTCAAAATTCAGATCAAAAAATACTACTAAGATGGAGAGAGGGTCTTAAAAAGAGTTAGAAAGTGTGGAGGGCCCTCATGGCCATCTAAACAGAGGTTGTATGTTATAATGCCAACTTTTTTTTGAAGAGTTGTCTTGGATAATTGATCTGTTGATTTTTTATGTTCTCGATAGATATGATTAAAGTTGAGTTTTTTGAAAGTGGGTAGGAGAAGTCGGATTTTGTCCTTCCAAACTAGAAGGGGGATGGCTTGTAGATCTCCCATGTTGTTCAACCACTCAATGATTATTCTTGAATCCCCAAAAATCTAAAGATTTTCAATGTGGATTCTAGAAGCCAAGTAGAGCGTGGCCCAGGCACCCAATAATTCTGACCTGGCGTTGGTGCCTGGACCACAGTTAAGGGTCCATCTATAGGATGTATTTTTTGTGATTTTAATCAATCCTCCAGCGACACTCTAAGTGCCATTTGATAGCGTTGCTCCATCAAACCAGCCTGTAGGTGTGTCATCTAGATCGGGATCCCTCTTTGTAATCTATAAACATTGCTTACTAGTGTGGGTAGTAGTCCAGGTTTTAAGTAAACCAAGCATTTTGTAAGCTGTAGAGTTAATAGATGGAGTCCCATTTTCGAAAAAAAATAATTTTATGTCTAGCCAAATGGAACAACAAACTAGGGAAGGCAGCTTCTTTAGATTGTGCTCCCTGTGAGTCCAATGTTCAAACCAGTCTGCAAGTGTAGGCCCATCCCAAGTAGTTTTAAATTTTAAAACGGAAGCAATTTTGTCCCAAACTTTTCTAGTGTAGGGGCACTTGATGAATAGATGATCCGATGTTTCTTCTTCAATAAGGTAGAGAAGAAAAATGTTTGGCCCAGCCCAACCCTTCCTTTGAAGGATATCCCTTGTATTCAATTTGTATTCAATCATGAGCCAAGTGAATAATTTTAATTTGGTAGGTAGGCGCCATGTCCAAAGGTGTTTTCTTCAGCCTCTGGTGTTATTGTGCCAGAGAGAATTTGAAATGGTTGTATAAATATTCTATACTGTGAGTTTTCCAGAGTGATCTCTCCCCCACCACATGAGCTGGTCATCGGAGTCATTCAAAATTATACCCGATAGTGCTAAGTTTGTGCAGAAGGCATTCCAAGATAAGGCAAGCTCTGCGTTGAGGCCCAGAGCAGTGCTGGATAGCCACTTTTCAGGCGAGAAAAGCTGGCAGGATCGGTCTCTGGCTTGGTATAAGTAACAGACGTTTTCATTGTGTAGATGAGTAATCAGCAGAGGAGGCAGAGTGTTGGAGTCACCCATACCAAGGATGTGGCCACGCCCAAGGACAATGGAATGACCCGATCTTGGCTATCAACATAGCCAGCGGGTTATCCAATGTTTAGATTTATTTAAATTTTTCCAGAATATAGAATATGCCCCGGTGATATCTGAATCGGAAAGAAGCCAACTAGAGACTATGTGTTGTGAGAGGTACTTGTCTTTTATAATTGATTGCCAAATGCTTGGAATGGTCAACACACGCCAGACGGAGCGATGAGTCAGTTTCAGTCTGCCAGCTTGTAGGAGTCTGCTTTTTAAGTAGTCTGGATACTTAATACCTGAAGAAAGATGAGTAAAGGTCTGGGGAAAATAAATTTGAGCTGATTCGAAGTTTGTTGTTGAAGATTTGCAAAGTGGAAGGCCGATTTTTCCCAATTGATTGCCAAACCCAAGGCGCTGTAGAAATTTTTTTAAATCCCTTTAATCTCTTTCAATTCCTGAATAGAATCATTTGTCATGATGAGAACATCATTTTCAAAGAGGAGATGAAGAATATTGATCATCCTAGACACCTTAATACCATTGATCTTTCCATCAGCTTGACCAGATTTGAGGAGCAGACTCAAGGCTTCCATAGCCAGAATGAAAAGTAGGGGGGAGAGGGAGCAGCCCTGTCGTAGACCTATGCCAATGCAAAAAAAGGAGGAGGATTCGCCATTAATCAATATGGAAATTTTAGCGCTAAATAGACGACTCATGATCCATTTGATTAAAGAATGGATAAAACCCATCTAAGTCAGGATCAATCTGAGGAAGTACCAGTCTATGCAATCAAAATCTTTATGGAGGTCAAGTTTGAGGAAAAGCGCCTTTGAATTTTTAGATTTGATACTGTGTAGGCACTCCTGGGAAGTGCCAATGGCATATAGGATCTGGCATCCTTTTAAAAACCCAGTTGTTCTTTCAAAAGGGTCCAAGACAGTATGGGCTTTATCCCAGTCGCAATGATTTTTGAGATGACTTTATAGCATAGATTGCAGAGAGAAATGGGCTTGTAATCGGAAAAGGTAGAAGGATTGTTTGTTTTAGGAATGAGAGTAAGGAAATTCGAGTTCAAAGCTCCAACCACCTTCCCACTAAGTATAGATTCCTCCACAAGCTCCAAAATATCTTGGCCAACCAAGTCAAAGAAGTGCAGATAAAATTCTATCGTCCAGCCATCAGGGCCTGGACTTTTATCTTTAGAGAAATATTTTAAGGAAACCTTGATCTATTGTATAGTGCAGGGACTATCAAGAGTAAGGGAGTCATCCTGAGTAACAGAATGAGGAAAGAGACTAGCCATAGTGACCAAAGTCTGTAAATTTCCAGTAGTTTTCTCCTCAAAAAAAGGTTGAAAATGTCTTACAGCTCTTGTTTTTAATGCCTGTTGTCCATTATGGCAAGTACCTTCTGCATCAATAATCTTCCAAACATGATTTTTTCTCCTGCATGAGCTAGCAAGGTTATGAAAATATTTGGTGTCCAGGTCACCACTCTTGATCCAAGTTGTTCTGCAGCATTGTCTCCAAGTGGCTTATTCTTTGCGAAGAAGATTGTTTCTTTCAGATTCCAATCCTTTTAAGACTAGGCTATGGTCAACAATGATACCCGCATGTGCATCTACTAAAATAAGGAACTATGTCTCACTTTCAAGATCTAGAAGCTTTTGTGCATTGTGTCTCTTATGGTTGGTTTCCCAAGCTTTAAATGGGCTTTAAGGCTCTGTTGGCGATGGAAGTCACTCCTGGATTGCATCAGAAGCAGAGCCCGACGCCCATTAGTTTTATGTCACGATAGTTTTTAATGGCTAATCAAATGGATAGAGACTCGGGAAGATATCACTCAAACTCAGGGACTGGGTCCGGCATATGAGGAACAAAGGAGGTCTTGATCTAACTTCAGTCAGTGGATTGATTTGGAAATGAGCAGGTTGAAGACTTGGTGAGAAGAGTGGACAAACTACCTCAGGCAACAGGCCTTTCAGTAAATTGTAGAAGAAAAACTCTGAATGCGAGATCCTCTGGTTCATAGTTTCGAGAAACTAAAAGGGGGAACTTGACTGGATTCTCCAATTCCAAGTCGTTCTATGCTAAGAAAATCACAGGGACTGATTAGAAACAATGCAACTGTTACAATGATCAAACTCTACATCATCCTATAATAGTTACAACTCGACTGGATTCTCCAATTCCGAGTCATTCTAATACAGTGTATACAAAGACGTGAAAGAAAAACTAACATTCATCAGACAAGAATTCTCAAGAGTCCAGACATAACTAGGAAAATAGTGCTTCATTAAAGTTTACCACCGGGAGCCTTGCTCAACCATCGATCCTTTACAAAAATGGCGAAAACGCCTACATATACTCAAAAACAACAATAGCAGCGAAAATAAGACGTTGCATTAAAAACATTGTGTCTGCATGTATTCTGACAGTCTGCGCATGCAGACTCTGGCCAATCGTGCACCCAAGATTTGGTGTCCCCTCAGCCAAATTCGGACGGCTATTCTTTGTCAGACGCCACCTTAACTATGCATGGCTCCTACAAGGGAAGTAGCTGAGCCATTAAGAGTCGAGCTAGCGTGTGCAGACCTCCTCCGCCTGGTCGAAGACTTAGCATGGCTTTTTTGGAAGAAATGGTACACAGGACCCTCTCGAGCAAACCGCTTTCCAGGCCCTCCATACTTCGCACCTAATGAATGAGGAGAGGTTTCAACCACCCCTCCTTGCCTTCATTTACTCCGAGCGAGAAACAGTATTGAGATCAGATCCAATGGCACCTGGAGATCACAATGATCCCCTCTGTAACTAAACTCGGCACCTTTGGCCTTCCTTATACAGCTCCTTTCTTTCCCTAAGTGACCATGGGCTGTGACCACATGCTTATTCCCAAGGCGCTTTTAGCGTTCGCGAATGGGAAGGAGTTAATCCCTGCTTTTTTGAAATCGCGATGAGCGAAACGCCGAGCCGGCTTAATCTGGTGCCACGCGTCCCTCTCAGATCTGACGGTCCTGACTCACTCGGCCATATTGTGGGCCCGAGTCATGAATGCTCCTATCACCTTGCGCATCGGGAAAATGACGGAGTTGCTCCTTGCGGTTTGGGGTCGCGATGGACGAAATGTCGAGATGGCTCAATTGTCCGCCAGGTGACCCCTTTGGATGGACGGCTGAGGCTGCTCCTCGATATTGTGGGCCCACCTTTGGGCGCTTTCGACGTTTTGGGGTTCAAAGTTTTGAAATGTACAATGACATAAAAACTTCACCCTTTGAACTCGTGACTGCTGAAAAGCCGACGCGACTAGATCTCGTGCCACGCGTCCCTTGGATGGACGGTTGTTATTCTTCCCTGTATACAATATGGGTGCGATCTATTTGCGCTAATCTCGGTGCAACTCTGTTATATGTGATTTCCTGTCGACCGCTGATCTACTCATGTGGATGGATCAGGACCGTTGACACTATAATTTTGCCCGCTCGCTTGATTTTAAGTCCGAACAGGACTTCTTCTATGCGCTGCGCTTGGGCGCTCCTCATACAACTTGCAGACCCGAATACTCTTGTGCCTAGGATAAGAAATGTTGCTAACATTAGGCTCCATGGGGGATAGAGTCATCCATGTGATGATCTAAGAACTCATTCTGCAACTTCAGTGCCTTGCTATTGGGCTATGGAGTCATGCTCAAAACATCCCGCTGCTGAAAATATAGGCCAAAAAATAAAAGTAACAAAATAAAGCTACATGCTCAAAGGAGCTTATTTATATACAGTCCTAATGCTAATAAAATATTTTACATGGGCTAGGTGAAAGAAAACTTCCACCATCCCCATTCAAACAGCTTCCTGGATAGAAGCTCCTTCCTTCTGTCGATGATCACCAACAGATGGTGTAACCGTGACAGCAGAACGGCTACACTCTTCAAATTCTCCTCACAGGGTGAAGTTGATATGGAATAGGGCGGCTCCAAGGCATAAAGGACATGCCACTCCATGTACTCACTGACAGGATCATAGAATGAGTGGCAAATTTTGGAAAATTGGTGACAGGCAGCCTCCTCTGCTACAGAGTTGCTCCCATGTGGTTGAATATCTTTGATAAGCACAGGTGAGTGGACAACTGACGTAGGATCACTGATCTCATGCGGTATTTGCTCGCTGACTAGCTCTGGAATGAAATTTGTGCTCAGTTGTTCCTCTGGTTCCTTTTCCTCTTCTTGGCTCTCCCCCGGGTCAGATTCGTATTCATCATAGATAGGGACCATGGGGTAGTTATGCTTGCTGACTGGCTCTTCAGTATATTTATAGTGATCAAATGTAGGATAAGCTTGTTGCTCATCATCACTATAATATACATCAAAGAGGGGTTGTTCTTCATTGATATGACCCTCCTCCAGAACAGTGATCCCATCGAAAATTTCTGTTTCAGGGACAGTGGGACCTACTGCTTCTGGCTGCTCATACATAATCCTTTTCTCTTTAATCCCAAGTAAAAATATATCGTGAGAAACCCCCTGGGGGAAAAGAGAATAAACCTCTTCCACAAATAACCCCTCTTTTAAAAATAGGGGGTCTTCGTCATCATGACCAGAGCTGCTAGGAACATCTGCTTCAACCCAATATCCAAGTGAGTCATCTACCATGGACCACATTTTCTCTATAAACTCACAATTTCCACAAGAGGCATGTTGATCATTATGAACATCTAAAAGAACAGGTGCATCTGAAATAATGTCAGATGCTTCCATTCTAGGGCTAACAAAATTAATATCATTCAACACCTCCATATTTTCCTGGCAAATGCTTTCCTCCATAGTAAAAGCTTCATCATGGATCTAGTCTTCAAGGCCAGCAGAGGCTTCATGAAGCAAAGAAAACTCCTCACAACATTTTTCAAACAAACAATCAGCTGGATAGTAGTCTTTACAAAATGAATTGAAAGTTGTATGAAAACCTGTTAAAGAGTGGATTCTTGTAGCGGGAAGAGATTGAAACCACTCAAGAGAAACTCCCTTCAATGAACACCTGAATAGCTTAATCCGAACATCCTCATGCATGATATTGTGTCGGTGAATAGATTCATGGAAGTCCAGTAAATGCTCAGCTGGTTCCTCCCAACTTGTTGCATGAAATTCAGGGAGGAAATATTCCGATTGGTCTCTATCAGGAAGTGCATTAGGAAAACCAACGATCTGGGAAAAGTCACAGAAAGCAAACCTTTGAGCCATAATTTTCTCCATATCGAACCAGTGGAGTCGCCAATCGATCCTCGAATCATGGAGTCGCCAGGTGAAAGATGCGTAGCTTCAAATATGCCTGGTCCTTGTTAACCATCAAAGGCCAGATCTTAACATTGTCATTACCCCAGGAAGCTTCTCAAGCTGAGAAAGCAGTCATTGAAACCTTCTCGAGAAAGCTCCTCTGGGTTAGCTTTCAGGTGTGCTAACAGTAGTCACAGTTGAAATAGTGATGGGGAAACAATGGAGTCACCACAGTGGAGTCACCAGGTGCACAGTAGAAATCTTTAAGGGATCTGATGTCTGATGCACCTTCAGAATCAAAGGCTCAATGTCGTTCTTCCCAGGGAAAATCTTCAACTTTGTCCCCGGCAATGGCAACAGAAGTCACTCCTGGATTGCATCAAAAGCAGAGCCCGACGCCCATCAATTTTATGTCACGGTAGTTTTTAATGGGTGATCAAATGGATAGAGACTCGGGAAGATATCACTCAAACTCAGGGACTGGGTCCGGCATGCGAGGAACAAAGGAGGTCTTGATATAACTCCAGTCAATGGGTTGATTTGTAAATGAGCAGGTTGAAGACTTGGTGAGAAGAGTGGACAAACTACCTCAAGCAACAGGCCTTTCAGTAATTTGTAGAAGAAAAACTTTGAATGTGAGATCCTTTGGTTCAGAGTTTCGAGAAACTGAAAGGGGGAACTTGACTGGATTCTCCAATTCCAAGTCGTTCAGTGCTAAGAAAATCACAGGGACCGATTAGAAACAATGCAACTGTTACAGTGATCAAACTCTACATCATCCTATAACAGTTACAACTCGACTGGATTCTCCAATTTCGAGTCGTTCTAATACAGTGTAGACAAAGACGCGAAAGAAAAACTAACATTCATCAGACAAGAAGTCTCAAGAGTCCAGACATAACTAGGAAAATAGTGCTTCATTAAATTTTACCACCGGGAGCCTTGCTCAACCATCGATCCTTTACAAAAATGGCGAAAACGCCTACATATACTCAAAAACAACAACAACAACAAAAATAAGACACTGCATTAAAAACATTGCGTCTGCATGTATTCTGACAGTTTGCGCATGCAGACTCTGGTTGATCGTGCACCCAAGATTTGGTGTCCCCTCAGCCAAATTCGGACGGCTATTCTTTGTCAGACGCCACCTTAACTGTGCATGGCTCCTACAAGGGAAGTAGCTGAGACATTAAGAGCCAAGCTAGCGTGTGCAACCTCCTCCGGCTGGTCAAAGACTCGACACGACTTTTTTGGAAGAAATGGTACACAGGACCTTCTCAAGCAGACCACTTGCCAGGCCCTCCATACTTCGCACCTAATGAATGAGGAGAGGTTTCAACCACCCCTCCTTGCCTTCATTTACTCCGAGCAAGAAACAGTATTGAGATCGGATCCGATGGCGCCTGGAGATCGTGATGTTCCCCTCTGTAACTAAACTCGGTGCCTTTGGCCTTCTTTATACAGCTCCTTTCTTTCCCTAAGTGACCATGGAATGTGACCACGTGCTTATTCCCAAGGCGCTTTCGGCATTCGCGAATGGGAAGGAGCTAATCCCTGCTTTTTTGAAATCGTAATGAGCGAAACGCCGAGCCGGCTTAATCTAGTGCCACGCGTCCCTCTCAGATCTGACGGTCCTGACTCACTCGGTCATATTGTGGGCCCGAGTCATGGACGCTCCCATCACCTCGCGCATCGAGAAAATGATGGACCTGCTCCTTGCGGTTTGGGGTTGCGATGGATGAAATGCCGAGATGGCTCAATTGGCCGCCAGCTGACCCCTTTGGATGGACGACTGAGGTTGCTCCTCGATATTTTGGGCCCACCTTTGGGCGCTTTCGGCGTTTCGGGGTTCGGGGTTTCGAAATGTACAACGACATAAAAACTTCACCCTTTGAACTCGCGACTGCCGAAAAGCCGACACGACTAGATCTCGCACCACGCGTCCCTTGGATGGACGGCTGCTATTCTTCCCTGTATATAATATGGGCGTGATCTGTTTGCGCTAATCTCAGTGCAACTCTTCTATCTGCGATTTCCTGCCAACCGTTGATCTACTCATGTGGATGGATCAGGACCGTTGACACTATAATTTTGCCCGCTCACTTGATTTTAAGTCTGAACAGGACTTCTTCTATGCGTTGCGCTTGGGCGCTTCTCGTACAACTTGCAGACCCGAATACTCTTTTGCCTAGGACAAGAAATGTCGCTAACGGGCTCTTAAGCTTCCAAATAAATCTATGTTGAATACAAGGCTCAGATAAATAGGTAGGTTCCTTCCACACATCAACGATAATGGAATTGAATTGAGCTTAAAGAAGCCAACTTGAATTGAGTTTGAAAGGATAAGAGATCTTGTGAATAGATGAGTCTAGCTGCAATATAATCAAAGCATGATCTAATAAAAAAGGATAATCCACCCAGGTGTGGATCCTATCCTCCATGGAGATTAAGTGTTCAACAATAAGGAAACGATCAAGCCTCTTGGAGATAGCATCAGGTCCCATCTGCCCATTGTGCCAAGTGGGAGCTAAGAGGTCTTGGGCGTAGTCCACCGAGTTGTGAGCTGTGAACATATTGGTAAAAAAATATGCTAGAGTGTCATGTGTAGCAAATGCCCCCAGACTTCCCCGGCAGAGATAGTGAGATTCAGATCACTCACTATTATCAAATTTTCCAAGTCAAGAAGACCCCGATCAACTACCTTTTCCCAAAAATTATGTCTGTCAGTACAGGGATTGTATACATTGATTAAATTTATCTTTTTGTTGTTAAAACAACAAAAACCGGATAGCAAGATGCCTCCACAACAAAGGTAGGAGGAAAAATCATATTTCGCAGGATCCCAAGCCACAGCCAAGCCCCCAGAGGTACCAAGTGAGCTTATTGTGCATGTGTACCAATTAGAGTGAAATAGATTTAAAAAGGACCTATCTTTTTTGTTGTCAACAAGTGTTTCCTGTAGGAAAATGATATCTGGAGAAGAATGTGATAGAATTCTTCTGAAGGAGGCAGATTTTTTTTTTGGGGGGGGCACCCCTCTGATGTTGAGGGAGAGAAAGATCATGCTTTGCTCTTGCTAGGGATTTCATGCCTCTAAGCGCTCCAATGTCAGTAAGAGAATGTGAAGGAACCACAAGTAGAGTAGATGAAGAGCCCTCCTTGCAACGAGCGCTATGAGTTTTGATCGGAGAATGTTCGAATTTGTGCCCTCTAGTCCAAGTGAAGTCTTTTTCAGAAAAGGATGATGAGCTGTCTGTAGAATCCAATCATGTTCCCGTGTCTGGAAAACTGTGTAAATTATTACTCATATAAGTGGGTATGGGATTGGGGCTTAAGACTTCTATGTATGTAGGTAATAAGGTGTCAAGAAAAACATCAATATTTCTAACATCAGAGATGATTTCGTTGAGACCCGGTAAGCGATTAAACTCCTCCAAATCATGAGAATGTTCCAGGGTGCTCTAAGTCACTAGAGGGGAGGGTATGGGAAGCGAGCTAGTAGTGGAAAGCTGAGTTTCTAGAGAGTGATACGAAGATGAGGTTAATTTGGGAGAAGACATAGATGGTTTCAGAGGTGTATCTGACAAGTAGGAAGAGTGGGGGAAGGCCAATGTGAAGGGTTAGCCAGTTAAATACAAGGTGCAAGGCAACGTTACTTCAGGTAGGCTGGGAGATGTAAGAGAGGGTAGTGAGACAGGTGGTAAATCTTGTGGTAAAGGTTCGCAAGGGGAGTCCCCCCGAGGAAGAGTATCTGATCTCTTGGTAAGAAGTGTAGATTTATTTAAAGAGTCTTTTTCCCGAGAAGAAAGTGAGGAGAAGAAAGTCGGGCAGATGATCTTAATATTACCTATGATGGAGTCCAGATCAAGTGAAATGCCATCTTCAAGGTAGTCTAGAAGATTGATTTGTGTATTCAAATCCGGGGAGTCCAAATTGGTAGCAAGTTCAATCATGGTTTCCTCAGACATTTCATCTTCAAGAGCGCCAACACAAGACTTTCGCAGGGGGCCAGTTTGTCTGCAGAGATAACATCTGAATGGAATGTCGAGGTAGTCAAGCTTCTAGCGAGTAAGATGTTCTCTACAATATATATCCAGAGATTCAAGAAGACCCTCATGAATGTATATTTCTACTAGAATCCTTGCCATTGTTTTATCTCGGCCAGCAAGAGTCTTAGGATCCACACTTATAAAACGTCCCAAGGAGTTTCCAATGGCCATGAGAGATTTTTCGTTCCAGAGGTGAAGAGGTAGTCCAAGAAGGAGAACCCACAGGTGTCGAAGGCGGAAATAGTCTTGTGTAGGATTGAAACTCACTCGCCAATGCTTCAGCATGAGGTTGTTGTTATCCAGAGTCCAGAGTCGCTCTAGGATAGTTGTTGTATCCTCAGAATATTTGAACTAAAAGTGGATCCAACCATGCCCAAGATATGAGAGAGAGGGGACATATCCCAGAAGTGGTCGCCAGGTATTTTTTATCCAATCATCCAGGTTTGTAGTGCAGAGGTATCTATAAGAGAGCCTACCCACAAGGTTGCAAAAGGCCATAGAGACCGAGTCCTCCAGGCCTATATCCACTCCAAAAACAAGTCTCTTCTTTTTTTTCTTCGAGGGCCACGTACATTGTAGAGTTTTCTTTTCTCCAAGTGGACGAGGTCGAGACTTTTGAGCAGCTCTAAGAAATATTGATGGGTCAAGAGAGGTCGGGATAGCATGGGAACTCCTGTGAGAAGAGGATAGGTTCTAGGGTATAAGGCCACGAGGTGTTACAAGAGTAGGTGGACTCATAGTGAGGGATGAGGCAAGATGTGGAAGTGGCCTATTAAAAAGGGTAGATTGTGTGACTCTAGAGATGGGTCTACTATCTGTGTGAGGGAAGGTAGTTTTGATAGTAGGTTGTGTGGGAGAAATAGGAGCAGAAGTGAAAATGGAGAGGAAAAGGGAGATGTATGGGAGCAAGTGCTAGGAGATGGATGGATGGAAGTTGATGGAGGAGAAAAATGGAGAGTTGTGAAACCAAAGGAAGAGAACAGAACTGTTGTTTTAGAAGTAGACAGAGTTTGAAGTGTGCGTCTAGAGAGCTCATTCGTCGAGGTGAAGAGGCATACGTTGTTTCATAGGGGCTCATCGACAGCACTCATGAGTGCGCTGACTTCATCCTCCATCGATGTGGGTCTCGAGAGGAGAGGAGAGTTATAAAAAAGTCTATATCCAATCAAAAATGGTTATGGAGCTAGAGGACAAGAGTTTGTCACTGTAGCCCTGCGAAAAGAGTTAATGGTTCCAGAGGGAAATAGTTCAAAGTCATCGTTAGAAGTCAGTCAAAAGGTAAAGAATGCTTAGAAGGCAAGGTAGTAATAAAACCTCACAACGGTAGTTAGAAAGGGCTCTAATACTGCAGATATAAGACTATAATATATATTATAATATAACACCCTTTTATATAATATTAGTCTTTATTATATGTTTAGTACATTAAATCTAATCTATAACAATATATCTAAGGTTTTACATAGTATATCATGCACTATTTAAATATAATATAAATATTTAGGTCTTAAGACTACTTTATATTATTTACTATTTATTAAATATATTAATTCTTAGTGTTTTAATATACTACATATTAATACTTAATGTTTTGAATATACTATTATTATTTAGTATATGTTTAGTACATTAAATCTACACTATAACAATATATCTAAGGTTTTACATAGTATATCATGCATTATTTAAATATAATATAAATATTTTAGGTCTTAAGTCTACTTTATATTATTTACTATTTATTAAATATACTAATTTTTAGTGTTTTAATATACTACATATTAATACTTAATAATAATAATAATAATAAAGTCTACGGAGATATACATACTCTGCTCTCTTTTGAATTTGAATGTGTATTTCCAAGGAGAAAACACATTCTCTTAACCATTAGATACACTTAAGTTGTATATTATTTTTTTACAGAAATTGAAAAATTTATATTTACAAAAGGCACGACCGAGGTCGCATAATACAGAGGAGGGTGCTAGTGGAAGAGATACCAGCAGCAAAATTTCCACAAAAAGCTTACAAACTAAGTCTAGATTTAGTTCTACTTTATTGTAAACAGAGCTTTCATCTATTTCCTTAAACTATCTAACGAGAGGTTTAGTTAAGCCATTTTTACAAAACTGAGGACTTTCTTACTAATCTTCTTTAGACTTGATCTTCTTCCGGAGGGGGCTCTAGCGCCACGTTCAGGTCAGGCAGCATGGGGTCTTCTCTACTTCTGGTATCCTCATTCTGACTTTGTGCTGGCGAATTTGGTGGTCTGGATTCTAACTTTGCTTCCATGTTCTCCCCTTGACGCCTGAGAAATTCTACTTCATCCTGTAATTGATTTATTAACGTGCGATGTTGGGCTAGAGTGTCCAACGTGAAGGTGAAAGTGGAACTGTAAGAGTCAAGACAAAGTGCTAATTGTTGGGTGGTGGAGAAATTATCATCCACCGGCTCTTCCTCTGGTCTTTCTCTAGCTGGACGTTGAGCCACTCCTTCAAACAAATTGAGTGAGATTGCCATAAAATTACCTCCAGACTAATCACACTTGATTCTTCCTCTGTCGTTGATGATGCCTCTGTTGTTGTCACTTTCAACTTCGTGGATGCTTCATCTGTTGTTGCTTCTTCCTTTATTGTTGGTGCTTACAACATTGTTTGGATTTTTCCCTCTTGCTCTGGTCCAATTGCTAAATCTTGTATAGCTTGGGCATTGCACTTCCTCTTTCCTTGTTGTATTCAAATCTGCATAATTCTAGTGGGGTTGGTTGAGGCTGTGAATCAAGAGCTTGCCTTCCAATTTATCTTCGCAACCAGAATCTATGATGCATGAATGCCACCATTGTCATGCAAACTCATGAATTATATGTCTCTCATGCTTTGGAGCGACATGTACTGCATGCATTCCCTTGTGTTGGATCATGATGTAGTTCCTTTCGATTTCCCTCACCTCAAGTGGATTTATGGCGGAGTTGATGTTGCACGCTGCTTTGCAGTCGTGGAAGGTCTGATACGACGAGTTCCCACAAAGGAGGAACGCAGAGTGATCTGAATTATCCATGCGAACACCTTGTTGCTTACAGCTTCCCACGAGCAAGGACATACGGGAGTACTTCGCCTCCCCATATATGACGTTATTCTTTTTGCATGCCTCTTCCATTTGTTGCGTCGAGGGAAGACTGACGCCAGGTGGAGCTACAGTGAGAGGGGACTGCTTCATTAGGGAGGGGCTAAAAAAGGTGCCTCCCCAACATTTCCATATGACCCGGGACTTTTCCGATTGCTAATTTCGCATGTTCATCCGCTTCTTTATTGTTTTCGCAAGGGACATGATAGAAGGAGGTTTGAAATGAGGATAAGAGTGTTTTGATCCTCTCTGTGATTCTTTTCACCTTGGAATTCTTTGGGGCATTCCCTTTGATGAAGTGTCGAATTGTGTTTTTTGAGTCCCCTATTACGATGATGTGATAAGTTTTCGTTTCTATGCTAAGAGCACTCCTTGATACATCGCATGGGCCTCTTCCATGTTGTTAGTGGTTACACCCAGATTCTAGGAGTAGTTTAGCATCCTTTTTCCTCTAGGGATGTAGAAAACCCCTCCCGCACCTGCCTCCCCTGAGTTTCCTTTTGAAGCACCATCGAAACAAAGGATGTGACTGTCTTGAGACTTTATCCATTTATTGAAGTCTTGCTGAGAATAATGAAGTTGCCAGCATGATTTTTGTGGAAAAATTGAGGGATGTATGATGGGAAGATTTATTTTCGCCAGCCACTTTTCTTCTTCTTCTATCAAAGAGTTACCTGCATGTGTTTTGATATTTCGAGAAGAGGGGAACTCACCCAGTTTGTCGATCGCNCATGGGTTGTGACTATGGGGGGGAGGGGGGGGGGAATTGGCTTCTCCTTGAAGATGATTTTATTTCTTGCCAGCCAGATTTGTCAGCACACATATTTTATTGAGGCCTTCCAAGTGTGACGAAATATTGGTTTTTTGTTGAGGGAGCCTTTGTAGGATTTACTCCATTTTCTGATCATACTTCTACAACTTGTCGAACAAGAGATTTGGGTTGTTAATTTTGAGTAGACAATGTGCATCACTTGCTTGGTGAAATTGCAATTGAGGAAAATATGTTCAGTGCTTTCGAAATCTTGATTGCATAGGGTACATCTATAGGGTCCCACAAAACCTCTTTTGAGTAGGTTTTCCTATGTTAGGAGCTTGTTATGATCTAATTGCCAACCAAAAGTTTTGATCTTAGGTAGTCCATCTGAATTCAAAATTTCTTTACATTTTGCTTATTTTTCTGGGAGGACGTTGTCGGAGAGGAGCATTTTATATCCCATCCTCACAGAGTATCATGTTTCTTTCAAATCCATACTATCATTTTGATTGAGGTGAACTGGGGAAAATCCATTTACAATCATGAGGAATTGATGAGACACATTGAGAATATTTGAAGGTACCTTTCTCAAGTTCCAATCTTTCCAAGTGTCATTGATATTCCACTCGGAGATATCATAGAGAGTGTTTTTCCTTTTGGAGTTTAGCCAAATTCTGAAGGGTTCTAAAGAGGTGATACAAGACAATTTTCCCCTATCTGAAAATTGGTCTTCCCAAATTTTGATTTCTTTACCGTTCCCTGGACTCCATCTGAGGTGATTTTGTATGAGCGGAAAAGAGGCTCGAATGAGCTTCCAGATAGGGGATCTTGTGTGTTTGAATGTGGTTGTTTCCATGCACCTCTTTCGATTTTTTGATAGGTATGTGTAGAAAATTTCCTTTTTCCACCATTCTTTACCTCTAGTGATTAAGCACCATACAATTTTTTCCCCCAGGGCTATGTTGACCTTTTCCGGATCCTAAATCCCTAATCCTCCTTTTTATTTTGAGGCACATACAGTGGACCAGTTGACCATATGGAGGTTTTTCACATTGTCTTTTCCCCCTTTCCAAAGAAATTTTCTAATTAGTTTGGCCATTTCTTTTTTTGTTCCCACCGGAGCATGAAGGGTTGATAATTGAAAAATTGGATATGAAGATAAGACTTATTTTATCAAGACCACCCTTCCGGATGGGTTCAACCAGGTTTCTCCCCACACTTCGAATTGATCCTTGAGATTTTGGAGGATCACTTGCCAAGCCTCCCCAGGCAAGGCTTTTATGTCGATAGGAGTGCCAAGATACTTGAAGTATTTCCAATCTATAGAAAAGGATAACTCTATAATATTCGCAATTCTTACCATTATACTTGCTTTTGTGTGCCAAGCATATATTTGACTTTTGTGCTTATTTATGACTCCTCCTGAGGCTGCTTCATATTAGTCAAGAACCAGTTTGAATCGGCAAGCCATAGTTTGAGACGCTCCTCCTAACAAAAGGGTGTCATCAACAAACTGAGAGTTGTTTATTCCTCTTACTCCCCTTGCTATTTTCAATCCAGGGATGTTTCCAATAGCTCTTTCATGCTCAAGTATTATGTTTAGATTTTCTGCCATAATGACATACATCATTGGAGAAAGTGGACATCCTTGTCGTAGCCCTCTTGTGGCTTGGAAGAATGGAGTTGGGTGCCCATTTATCAGGGGGGCTATCCAAGGGGTTGATATGCATGCCCTAATCCAAGAAATGAAAGAGTGATTGAACTCAAATCTCTTTAAAACTTAATAAAGAAACTCATGCTTTACCTGATCAAAGGCATTTGCCATATCAATTTTGATTATCATCCCTTTTTCTTTGTTATTAACAGTGGTGTGGATTGCTTCATGCACTAGGGTTATATTATTCCAAATTTATATTTTTTCCACGAAGCCCCCTTGATTGGGAAGTATGAGACGTAGAAGAAAATGTTTTAATTTGTTTGCTATGATTTTTGCTAAAATTTTGTATGAGACATTATACAGAGAGATTGGGCGAAAGTGATCAAAGGAGCTAGCATGTTTGTCCTTAGGAATCAAGGCTAAAAAGGAGGTGTTGGTTGCATCTCCCATCTTGCACGTTGTTTGGAAAAATATTATCATATGGATTAGGTCTTTTTTAATTATTTCCCAGCACTTCCTATAAAAGTGTAAAGTGAATCCATCATGCCTAAGGGCTTTGTCGGGATCAAATTGATGTAGAACTGCTTTGACTTCCTCCCCTATAACCACCTTGTTTAACTCTTTATTATCTTCTTCCTTTATCATTTGCGGGTTGTGTTCTATGAATTGTAATCTCTGCTCTTTGTTGTCTTCACCTTCCTTTGTGTAAAGATTTCTGAAGTGAGAGGATGTTGCTTTTTTTATCTCCTCAAAGAAGTTTATTCGTGTTCCTGAGGCTATTTTTATTTCCTCCATTGTGTTTCTATGTTGTCTAGTTTTGGCTTGCTTATGGAAGAAAGAGGTATTTTTGTCCCCTGCTTGAAGCCACAGGGCTCAAGATTTGAGTCTCCACTCATTTTCTTCTTTGTGGAGCGCTCTCATATAATTTTGAAAATGTTCTTTCTCCTGTAATAAATGTCTATTGTGAATGATGTTTGATTCCATTTCTTTTTTAGTATCTTCTAGTTGCTTTTTGCACCTTTCAATTTCTTCTCTTGTATTGTAGGGAGAGGATTTTACCCACTCCTTGATTGCTTTCTTGGTCCTTTTGATCTTTTGTTTCCAGATATAGACCGGGGTTCCATCCACCCAGTTTGACCAAACATAGGTGATTAGGGGGAGGAATTCTGGTGAGTCCATCCAAAGGGGATTGAATTTGAAGGGAATGGAACCTAGGTTTTTTTCTTTGTCAAAGGAGAGAGCTATTGGGCGGTGATATGATATTCCCCAAGGAATAATTTGTGAGGATATGTTGAGAGGAAGTAGGCGGAGAGAGTTGTGGATGAGAAAGCGGTCTAGTCTAGCTTCAATGTGTCCCACCCCTAAGTGTTTATTGTTCCAAGTGTATTTCCCTTTAGAGGGTTGGACATCAAATAGATCTAGCTCCGAGATCATATCTTCCATATATTCCCTGAACGGGTCCCTTACTATAGAGCCTCCTTTTTTTTCCCCTTGGTGCAAAGTGGTGTTGAAGTCTTCTGCTATAATGCAGTTATTGTGTATTCTGGCTTCTTTGATTTTCATTAAGGACTCCCAACATTCTATTTTTTCCCAATAGTTATTAGGCATATAAACATTACAGATAGGATATATGTTATTGTTAGAATATAGAATATGGTGCGCTCATTTTACCATTGACGATACCCTCGTCACCCAACCATAGGCCGAAGCCTCCCTCCGAGCACCTTAACCTTGACCTGAGAATTCCTCCGGAAGAAAACCCTAACTTAGATATCCAAACAAAGAGTAGCGCATCAATCCCCAAGGATAGCGCATCACAAAAGACTGATTAGATGTTCCAAACCCTAGCCAAGAGATATCCAAGCCAATATTGAAACTAGATGCTGCTGCAGCTGCACCTGCAACCCTCCTCCAAACCTGCGCACCAGACTGCAACTGCAGTGCGCACCAACTGGGAAACTGCAATTCTGAGATATGACAAATGAGAACTGACGCCCTGTATTTATAGTAATCCTGCCAGTTTATTGGGGCCGGCTTCTCCTTCTGGGTATGTGTCTGTTCAGTATATTATTATTAATTCTGGACGACTTCTTCTCTTGGAGGCTAATAGCCTAATATAAATTATCTTCTTGAGTCGACAAGGCTTCTAGGGTTATTAGCCAACTCATTAGGGTTTCTCTTGCTTTTTGGATTCTTCTATTCTCGTCAGGTTCACACATGGGGGTAAATACTTCTCGCATCTACCATAATATTAACACTCCCTCCTAGCTAGAGAGGTATTTACGGGTAATGGACTTGAGAACAAAACATACCATTTACCCGGTAGCATCAATATAGTCATCTAGACTATTTCATGACTAGATCATGAGCATCACCATCACCATCAGCTGCATCATCTCTTGAAACCATACTCCATCTGAGTAGTTAGATATGATGTTGGATAAGTCACTCTCACCATAGAGTGATACAAGAGGAGCAAAATCTCTGAAATATTTTCCATCTGGAAAATATTTGTTCATCATTCATTTGAATGATCATCATCTCCAATAATCTGCTGATAGTCTTCAAGGCATTTAGAACAAGGATAGAACACACCTGTGTCTATTCATAGTAGTACACAACTACAATCCAGTGGTTAACTACCACATCAAGTAACACACAAGTACTTGA